>JANHZT010000558.1:240285-250853 GCA_032468215.1 Stegonotus admiraltiensis
TTTTGTATGAAATGAGGGAAGAAATAGTCATGGTTAATATAAATGATTAATGAGAATAACAATGTATAGATATATATATTAGACTGAAAATATGAGAAGTTAGATAAATAGTTAAATATGAACATGGTGAAGATACACAAAAGATTTGTAACCAACCAACACACTGCTTGTATATGGGATTGATGATGGATTGATGTTTTTTATGTTTGTTTAAAAATAAAAAAAATTATCAGATTTATTATGTGGAGAAAGATCACATACCTAAAAGTGAAACAAACTTAAGGGAAGATTGTGAAGCTTTAAAATAAAGACTGGATTGGGATGGTTAGCAGTGTGAAAAGGGATTTATTTTGGATAATATTGTTTGATTATTGGAAGAATTCCTCTAAAGAAAGGAATTTTGCTTTTCATTTTTCCTCCCCATCCCCTCCAAATTTTATGGAGTTTTACAGTGTTTAAAGCTGGATTTTAGAGCAGGAGTGCCATCTACGGATCAAAAAAGATATATTAGTGTTTTATGGGAATAACCTTGGACGAAGAATTACTTGAGATAAATACATTAATAACAAAGGAAATAGTGAAAGACAAACAACATCTGGAAGGCTTTTTTATTTTGGTTCCACATCAACTCGAGTTTTTGCTGCCTGGAAGTATTAGGGAGCAATTTGAAGAATTTTAAGGCAAGGTGGATTACAATTAACAAGAAACATCTTTGAAACTGTGTATCTGACTTTGTGGATTAAAGGCATTTGGGGAAATTTGGTGGGCCAATTTGGAATACTAAGAAGAAAGAAGAAAAATAGAATAAGACTTAACATTTGGAAAAATCAGAGGGTACAAATTGGATAATTTTAAGGACATACTATAAATTTAGGACAGTTTGAGGAACAGTTCCAGGACCGTGTAAATTTTATTAATACTGGTGGGTTTGGTGTTTCTGGATAATTGGGATATTGAAAATTTGGTGGAATATTGAGCAATGATTAGTGTAGCATCTCAGCACAAAATGCATCAGCAGGAGAAAAAAAAACAGTCTATAAAGAAATAATGTTGATGTTTCAATGCATTAAGGAAGATATAACAAGGAATCATGAGATGATGGAATTGATGCAAGATGTGAGATTTTCCCAGTTGCAATGTATGGCTGTGAAAGTTGGACCATAAGAAAGGCTGAGCGCCAAAGAATTGAGGCCTTTGAACTATGATGCTATAGAAGACTCCTGTGAGTCCCTTGTACTGCAAGGCAATCAAACCAGTCAGTCCTAGAGGAGTTCAACCCTGACTATCTTTACAAGGCCAGGTCCTGAAGATGAAACTCAAATATTTTGGCCACCTAATGACAAGGAAGGACTCACTGGAGAAGTGCCTAATGCTGGGAAAGATTGAGGGCAAAATAAGAATAGGATGACAGTGAACGAGGTGGCTGGATGGAGCTTAAATGGACTCCAGAGGATGGTAGAGAACAGGAAAGCCTGGAGGAACATTGTCCATGGGGTCCCGATCGATCAGACACAACTTCACAACTAACAATAATGGTGAGATTAGGAAAACCCCAGCAAAGGACAATAAAAAATGAAAAAAAAAATTCAGAAAACAGAGGAGAAGACTAACTGTTGAGGAAAAAATAGAGATAATTCCAAAATTGATACAAGTAGACAAATAGATAGCAATAATTTTGAATACGGAACAAATAGAATATTTTTAAAGAATTCAAAATAGAAAAAAGAATAATGAGAAAGATTCTTTAAAAATGATGGGGAAACTGAGGATGGGTACTCTAAAGATCCAACAGCAAGGGACTGATGCTGTGGCAGCAGAAATATAAAAATGACAAAAAGAGTTACAAGATACTAGTGGAGAAGCAGGACAGATTCACCAAAAAGCTAATAAGAGTTGAAATTCTAAAAAGGACAAGAGATGATGGATAGACATAGAATACTTTTTAACATGGTGGTTAGTCTAATAAGTGTTAGAAAAAAGTAGTAGAAAGTAGAAATTGGGAAAATAATATGTATACTGAAATATAATAGAGCATATTATGATTGCTATGTATACACAAATGTTAGAAGTTGAAAAAGTATGATTATGTATATTTAAATGGTAAAATCACTATCAGAATTGTATGCAAAATATATTGACCCAGATAATACACTGTCCACTAAACACTTATGGATGTTAAAGAAAAAAAATATAAATAAAATTATTATAACTGTAATGGGCAATTTCCATTATGGTTGTAAGTGGAGGACTACCTGTAATTGCAGGATTCTCGGTGCTCTCTGACTTTGTTTTCTCCAGACATTTCATTACCAAACTAAGTAAAAACATGGCCACACTACTGATTGTGAGCTACAAATATTCTTACGGTACTACCTGTAATCTTTCCTAATGGACTTGCTGTCTGGTTGGTGACATAAATTGTACTCCAATACATCTGGAGTGCAGTAAGTTGGGAAATGCTACTCTGTTATAAAGTGGGATATACCTTTAATAATTATATCTTGCATATTTCTATGCATACAAAACTTACTGCAATGGCACTCTCAGCATATGGAGTTCAGCTGAAGAAAACAAGAGCATTGGTGATCTCAGCAGTGAAAAGCTAGAAAAGATACAGAAGAGGGTAACCAAACAGCTTCCTTTGAGTTCCTTTGGAACTTTTTAGTGTAGAAAATTGATGAGAATGTGAGAATAGATGGAACTGAAGTTTAATCACTCTCTAATGGTAGGACAGTCATTCCTCATTCCTATCAACTTCATCAATTGTTGGGATTTCCCTCACCCTCTGTCTTAAGATACTAGGCCAAGTGGTCATCTTATGAGGTTGGAAGAAATTTTGAATAGACTATAATTTCTTCACATAGTGCATAATTAATTGCTGGAATTCATTACACTGAAGGTAGTAATGGACACTTATTTGTTTTTAAAAGGGCTTGGATGAATTCGTGGAGGACACTCCCATCATGGTAGTCATGGGAGTGTCCCGACACTCATGTTACACCCCTCCTGCAGGACCTGCATTGGTTACCGGTTGCCCTTCGGGTGAGATTCAAGGTGCTGGTAATTACCTATAAAGCCCTACATGGCTTAGGCCCAGGGTACCTGACGGACCATCTGCAGCCAGCGACAGCTCCCCATTGCCCGGTGTATTCCTACAGGGAGGGCCTCCTTGGGGTGCCATCGGCCAGACAATGTCGGCTGGTGACTCCTAGGGAGTGGGCCTTCTCTGTGGGTGCATCCACCCTGTGGAATCAGCTCCCCCTGGAGCTCCAGGTGGCCCCTGACCTTCGTTTTTTCCACCGTGACCTCAAAACATGGTTATTTTGCCTGGCCGGATTGGACTGAAGGGGTTTTAATGGAGATTTTAATGGATTTCTGTATTTTAAAATTATATTTTATGGGTTTTATTGCTGTGAGCCGCCCTGAGTCCTTTCAGAGAGCAGGCGGCATACAAGTCTAATAAAAAAATAAACAAACAAATAAATAAAATCTTGAATCGAAGTTTTTTGAGTTTTTGTTATGCTTTATAGTGTGAGGGGCCCAAATCACTTGGGGTAGGATAGTGTCTAAATTAAATGAATGAATAAAAATAAATATCCCTGGTACCTCCAGCTTGTGATCCACACATTTTTAATTTCTTTTATGATGAGCATAATGAGAACAAATCTGTACTTCCGACGTTCACATGTCACTTGTGTGGCCTAAAAACATGGAGGAATTTCTGCTTTCGGAATTGTTAAGAAAATAATTGTAAAGGAAATTTATTATTCTTATTCTTATTCTTATTTAAATTTATATAGTATTGTAACTGTCTTCATGTAAATTATTACACAACCATAGCTGGAATATATAGTTTTATAGAATATATAGTGGACTGTATAGTTTTGGTTTCTGCCCCACATAAAGTACAAAATAAAAAACTAAATGCTCAAGAGGTTCCTTTCCAGGAACTTCCTAAAAGTTTGGGATCTTTTACCTCATTTTTGTGTCCAAAAATGGACACAAAGGGAAATAACAGACCAACATACTAAATTTATTATGCCACCCAACTTTCAGTGATTGGGTGTCTCACAAAAATCAAAGAAATCACAATAAAATCGATAAAACATAGAAAGGATAAATTGTGACTGAATGCCTTTACTAGTTTTTGGAAAACAGGATATTACTCTGCTTGGCTTCTGCTCATGGGCTTTTCAAGGCTAACAAAAATGCTGGACTTGATAGAACTTTTGTCTGTTCCTGTAAGGCACATCTTGTTTCTTATGAGTCAGCTTCGTTTTGTATCTGCCTAGAAGCGAACTGAGGCATCATCAGAATACCTCCATGCCTCACAATTTAAGTAATATACAAAAATAATCCAACCTGACTGGTCTTCATTTTCTTTATGTGATGACTTAGGATATACACTGGATTACAAATTCTTTTTCATTGCTGCGCTTCAGCTAAATCAGTACGAATTTGGCTGCTTTTTGTTGATAGCAACTTGGAATCTCGTGCAATTTCAGAAAACGACCACTAGATGCCCTCCTTACCTAATTGTGTAAATGGATTTTTTCCTTCTTTCTCTTTAGCCCTCCATTTAGTTTTTTTGGCAGAGGTACAGAATTGGTTTGCCACTACTTTCTGATATGTTTTTAAACTTCCCAGAATCCAAATCTAATCTACAATCATCACAATTAGTGAGCATTATAATAAAACCTAAATTTTCTGCATCTCCATACAATAGATTTCACGTGATGTTAAATCATAGGGGCCAACAGATAGATTTTTCTCCAGGAAGGTCAGTGCCTGACCTGGTCCTTCTGGTTTTCCAAGGGTGTACCCATTGCCAGTGTAACTGAGTCCACCCACATTGCTGTTAGTCATCCTCTTCTCTTTCCTTCCAGAACTTTCAGTAACACTCAACAGACAAAATTCTGCTGGATTTATATCAGTTGGATAATGATATCACTGAGCAAATGATGTACTTAGGTTATTATCATTATGAGACTATTACTCAAATAGTGCAATCCATGTCACTTGTGTAAAATCCCAATGACAACAAGGTGACCTGCCTTTCTGCAGCAAAAAAGAAAAAAGACCAGTTCCCTAGCCTTTCAGAGCTTTCTGTGCCATTGAGAGGCAGCAAAGCTCTCCTGTAAAAGCTGGGACCTGCATGAAAAATAAAAGATTCAGGTGGAGCTTTCCAAAACCCTTCCCTTGTTTAATGTCCTTCCTCCCCCAAAAAAGCACATTTCTTCAATAAACAAATTTTTTAAAAAAGCTGGGAGAGAGAGACTTGTTGATCTTATCCGCCCCCCCCCCCAAAAATCAGGTGCTAAAACTAAACTTTCCCCCTCTGCTTTCCAATCTTTATCTCTTTTAAAAACTTTAACCTTGACTCCAGGCTGTAGAGTAGAGGAACTGAGCAAACAAAAAGAGAAAAATCCTTCTGTGACTTTTTCCTTACAACTGGAGGGGGGCAAACATCATCTTCAAAAGTTAGCTGACTTAGTGCAACAAAATGGAGAATGCTGCGTCTTCTGTAAACTTAGCTGTCCGTCTGACTATTTGTAGAACCCAGCTAGGACTTAAAGGCTGGAGTAGACTGAGTCTTATGTAGTTTTGGTGTGTTGATTGTCATTTTGAACCATTGTTAAGTGGACTGTTATTTCTCAAGACTACCTGTATCACCTTGGACTCATGGCTACCCATGGCCGGGTAGTGGTGGTGGTGGACTTTGTATAGCTCATATTTAATATTCCAGTTGTGCTCATTCCTTGAGCAGGAATATCTGGCTATTTATGCTTTTATCATCATTTGGTGGAATTTCTGCACTATCTTCTGCATGGGGCTGCCTTTAAAGTCTACTTGGTATCAGATGATCCAAAATTCAGCAACCTGATGCTGATGATTGATACTCATGACCATAATCATAAGCCTAGACTTCTGTAAGGTTTGTAAATGCAATTCAACATACTAGTTTTGACTTAAAGAATTATTATTTCTTGGCACTAAGATAACCCACAGGATGAACTTCTCCGGTGATCCTCAAAGCCGGAAAGGTTGGGGAACTCTGTATTATGTATTTTTTTCCTGTGACTTGTTGAGCCTCTTTGAATTCTCAATAACATAATTATCATAGACTGAGCCAAAGTTAATCCAAAATCTTGTGTATATAGAAACTGATTTAGAGAGCATAGAATTAATGCATTCGTACCACCTATTTGCTTGCATATAATTGCTATAATCTAATACTTATTTTAGGCCTAAAACATGCCTAATTATCAGAAATCTGTGAAATAGAGTTAGTATAAATATGGGCAAAGGAACTTTTATGTCAAGAACTATGAATTGAGTTGTATAAATCAACTTCACACTGCATCTGCACATTAGCCTAGTTCACATCAGACGCAAAAGAAATAAATATGGCTCCACTTTTCTATGCAGACCTCAATTTATTCTAAATTGAGCCAAATTGAAGTCTCAGTTCACTGTGTTCCAGTGTTTCTTGCTAGGACAAGAGACACAGCATTTCACTGAGATTTGAAATGCATATCATACTTTTTGAAGCACTCATAAATAGGCACCTTCCGCTCACTGATTTTGCTTTTAAGAACCTCATAAATCCCAGGTTTAATGATAACAGGACAGCAGGGACACTGCTAATCAATCAGCTGAGAGACATAATATTATAAACTCTTTGAAGTGGCTGCTGCATCTTTTCTCCACAGACTGGAAATGGAAGGGTCCAGATGCTCTTTGTTTTTATCTTGTTGGAAATATTAATTGCTTCTGCAAATAAAATCTATTTGCTTATTTTCAAGTGAATTCTTTTTTTACCCCAAGAGGTAGCTTTGAATCTAGGAAAACAATATTCATTCTTTTTCTCCTCCACCTCTCTTATTATTTGCTTTCCAGTAAACTTAACCTCTTGTACTATTACCAACCTTTCTTCTAGGACTAGAGCAACAGTTTTCTTCATACTTTTCAAACTTCCAGATGTTTTGGATATCAGTTCCCAAAGTTCCTAAGTCAGTATGTCCTCAAGGTTTAAAAAAAAAAACCCTCAAGAGAACAACTGCTTGGAGAAAGCTGAGCCACGAAAGAGAAAAAGTGGTCACACTTTTGTTTGTTGAGTGCTTCTCAGTCCTGGCAGCTTTCAGAGGGACTGCAACTCCCAGAATTCCTAATATAGAAAGTGGGCTGGGGAACTCTGGGAGTTGGGGTCCACCCATCTGAAAGCTGCCCACATTGAGAAATGATGAGTTTACATGAGACTTCAAGTACATATTTATAGAACTGGTTTGACACTGAGAATCTATAATGTTCATATAATTTCCTATATTATACTACTGTTGGATATTCAAATGACCAGGCTTAGCTCTATTTGCTTACACTGAATTTAGAAGAGTGGCTTAGGAGGGAAACTGTGCAGTTAAAATAATATGTATTTGAATTAATATTGTGACAGATAGCAGCTTGACTGGATATAGTTCTGAAATGGTGTTTGAGCCTAAATCATGCAATGAAATTTAAAAAATTTTAACTCTAAGTTTTAATTATTATATACTGTTTTATATTTCAATGTTTTATTGTATACTGCCCAGAGTCCCTCTTTGAGGGACATGGGTGGCTTAGAAATGTGAAATATAAATAATAGATAAATAAATAAGGATAATGAAGCAGCTGACTAACTTCCCCTGCCCTTATTGTGATGGTGGATTAAATTGAACAAACCCTCTTCAGAGTGACGTAGTCTGTTTTTTTGAAGTGCTGGGCAGCAAAGGATTCTTATGTGTTGCTATTAGTAATTTGGGAAAGTAATTTGTAGATAGAATTGTTCACATTTGCTCAGGCCTAGATTCAACACGGGCAGGATCCAAGGAGACGATTCCGGATTTTATGTTATATTTTCATAGGGTGAGCTCTGGAACAAACTGAATGGATTTAAGCCCCGCTAATTCCTATAGGAGCGATGTGGTGGCTCAGTGGCTAAGATGCTGAGCTTGTCAATCGAAAGGTCGGCAATTCAGCTGTTCAAATCCCTGGTGCTGCATAACAGGGTGAGCTCCCGTTACTTGTCCCAGCTTCTGCCAGCCTAGCAGTTCGAAAGCACGTAAAAAATGCAAGTAGAAAAATAGGGACCACTTTTGGTGGGAAGGTAACAGCATCCCATGCACCTTTGGCATTTAGTCATGCCAGCCACATGACCACGGAGACCTCTTTGGACAGTGCTGCTCTTCAGCTTTGAAACGGAGATGTCCCCTAAATGTCCCCTTAGAGTCGGAAATGACTACCACATATGTGCGAGGGGAACCTTTACTTTTACCTTTAATTCCTATAGGAAACTGGTGGAGGAATGAGTGATGGTTCTGGGAGTGGCTCTAGCAACTTTGAAAGAGGTGATGGTACATACGAGGGATCCTTGGTGCTGTCTGAGCTTGGCTGTTTTCTTGCAGATGGTTCTTGCATCACTGATGTTTTCTTGCATCAGTGCTAGTGACTAGCACTAATGATGTTACCTAGTTTGGGTAATAAAAATTCTGCAAGAAAGCAACCAAGCTTTCAAGGGCACCCCTCATTTCAATCCTGAGCTACAAATATTCTCCTTTATAGGTGATGGAATAATAACCCCCATTGAAAAGGCCACCCAGATACCATCCATATTTGAACAATCTCTAATCTATTTGTTTGGGAAAAGTCTGTGGAGAAAATTGTGGGGCTACAATTGCAGAGTGTCCTAGAAGAAATGAAATATTTAGATCTAGTCAATCCATCCTTTATTGCAGCCAGTGACTTGAATTCCACTTAGACAAGACAGAAATTAAAACTTACAAAATGGACAAAGATAAGAATAAACATTAACTAAATAATCATTATGAATACAGCAGGTTTTACAAACAGTAAAACAAAATTGGGCCACCTGCAAAGTAGTTAAGTCATATTGATCAGGTAACAACAACTCTATATAAAATGAATCTAAATGACCCAGAAATGTAATTACTGTAATAAGGAGAATATAAAACAACCATATGCTTTTGTAAAATGGGACGTACAACAATATATATAAAATATATTTCAAACATCAGGACAATTAGAAGTATGTTGATGATATTCAGATAAATCTCCATTCCAGGTTGCACTGTAGTGTAATGTTTTTCAAACTCAGCAACTTTAAGATGGGTAGACTTCAACTCCTAGAATTCCCAATATAGCATGTTGGTTTGGGATTTTTGGGAACTGAGGTCCATCCATCTTGACCTGGTGGATGTATGGATGGGGACAAACAAACTGAAACTGAATCCCAGCAAGTGCTGTTTGTCCAGAAAATATCTGGTTCTTCATCTATTTCAGGCATGGCTCTAGAATGGAATAAGTTCATTCTTGAAGGAGCAGGTCGATGTCTTGTGCTTATCCAAAACTCACAGCTATTGCTAGATAAATGGGTGACCAGGTGAATGAAGGTCTTTTTCTGAGTTTAGGTGGTATGCCAGTTGTGGAGAGAAGTCCTAACATTCCTAGTGCACAATTTTGTCATCTCTGGGATGGATTGCTGCAATGTATTGAAGAAGGGACTACCTCTGAAGACAGCTTGGGAACAGTAACTCCTACAAAATATTTCTATATGCCTTTTAGAGGATGAAAACTCATCTTCAATTTTTCAATGCAAGTAATCCTAAACTATTTGTTTAGTGGCCATTCAGAGCACTAAAAAAAAAGTGACATGATTATTTTTAACACATTACTGTTGCAGCATACCCATTACCCATAGTCATGTGATCAAAATTCAGATGCTTGGCAATTGGTTCATATTTATGATGGTTGAAGTGTTCTGGGGTCACTTGTCAAGCAAAGTCACTGGGAAAGCCAAATTCCCCTAACAACCATAACAAGAAAGTTCTATAAAATGGGGCAAAATTCCATTCTAGCTTAGCAGCAAAACTTTGGGGCTCAGTTGTGGTCATAGTTGGAGGACTATCTGTATTGCAAAAATTTTGTACATCTATTACAGAATTAGCCAAGCTTTTTATAGCACTTAACAATTATTTGGGCCAATAAGGACAGTTGATACAGTTAGATTACGGATGATTTAAAATGAAACCAAGTATTTTCAACATTTTTTATTTATACAATGGTAATTAAGCAGAGAGAGGGAGATCCATTGTGTCTTCTAATTGCTTTAGCTATCCAATCCCTCTCCCCACTTTTGGGTAAAAACAACAAAGGTTTTTTTTCCCCATGAAAAACTGATCACCTGGTAAGAAATTTGGTAAAATGTTTTTGAAAAAGAGGCCCGTATGTACTAATCTCAGATATGAGATTATTTTCTTTGCTATTATGGCTCCCTAGAAGGTCAAAAGTCAACTGGTGCAATCTTTCTCACTATCATATTGGTCTGTTGTGAGCTGTGTGCCGTAGCAGACTAATGCTCTTGTTAAAGGTATCATTTAGTTCCATCTGCCTGCAATTACTGCAAGTTCAATTCTCACCAGGCTCAAGGTTGACTCTGCCTTCCATCCTTTCTAAGGTGGGTAAAATGAGGACCTGATTTGTGGGGGCAATAAGCTGACTTTGTATAAAATATA
>JANHZT010000563.1:10105-23548 GCA_032468215.1 Stegonotus admiraltiensis
GCTGGGAGCTATGTGGTAGAAGGCGGTCTTGAAGATAACCTGGCCCTGAGCCATGTAGGGCTTTAAAGGTAATAACCTTTTTTATTGTGTTTTTTATTGTTAGATTGCTTTGTACTCCAGATTGTTATGTATTGTTACTAAACTTTTTGAACATTTTAAATTTGTTGTAAAACATCCAGAGTCTTCTGGAGTGGGAAGCCATAAAAATTAAATAATAATATAACATCTTTCTTCTTTTCTGCTTTCTAGAGATTTTGTTTTCTTATAAAATAACACAAATACAAAAACATGGATGGCTCATATGCAGGAAAAGTTGATTAATAATTTCTGTGGTCCCTAAATTAATGCTTAAATAATTCTGATATTTAGATGTGTTTATGTATCAGGCTAAGGAATAATGTAGTTATTTTGTTTTAATTTAGCATGATATGGAAATCCAACAACACCCTGTAAACTATATCTTATGGCTTAACAGTTTATATGAATCCAGTCCATTGTGTTTTTTTAAAAAAAATATGTATCCTAGAGCAAACAAGGGCCTACTGAAATGTGTCAGCATAATCTTTTGCATTCCTAGATGACTAAGTATATTTACCTCTTAAAAAAGGGTTATTTCTGCTTGGTACAGTGCAGTTTATATTAATGACACAGCATACTGTACGTATCTATTGTTCTTGATAGCCATTTCATATTAACTAGAGCTGCACAGCATTTCAGAGTTGAAGGCAGAAAAGTGGTCTTCTATTGTTAGGAACTCTCTGCAACTCCTGAAATCTAATTCCATTTCAAGGGTTGTGCTGCAATTACAGAAGGCAGCTGTATGATCCCTGGAAAAGATTCAGCTACTTGAAGGAGTGGCAAAGAGATTATACATGAACAACCCTGTGTAGTCCAAAGCATCTTTTTGCCTTTGCGTCATAAGTGCCACATAGACCTGATGTTCATAATATATGTAACTTACACGCAAAGGAAGAGTGCAGACAACTTTGAGCAGCTATCTTATAAATGCTATGTTATGTCCATTAATCATTCCTACAGTGTAAGCAACTTAAAATGGAAAGGAGGGAAAGGCTGGTAAATTTTAAAAATGACAAAATGGGTTATTATCTGCTTGTACCCAGTGGAACAAAGCATGGAAAAATCATGTCATAACTGAGGATTTTCCCATAAAAGGACTGTTAACATCTTTTTTGAATATTAGCTTCATGGGCCAAAAATTTGATACCCAGCATGTATCTTTGAATAATCTGCTATATATCAAAACAGATAATATGCTGCCAAATTTTTTTAAAGATGTCTATCAAAGCAGGTGTCAGCAGTAAAATGCACTGAAGTAGATGTGATTATATATTTTAATGTCTGTTACTTGATCTTAAGCTGATTATAGTTTACTTGCTCTTAAACTGGTTATAGTTTAATTTAGCAGATTTTTAAAAGTCTATGTGCTGTGAAGATTCTAAGCACTATATATGTTTCTTCTCTATAGTATATTGTTTCTCAGATTCCTCTACTACGTCACATTATTACTGTGGATGGCAAGCCAACATCATGGTCTGATTTTCCAAAACGTGTTATTGTTCAAACTATGTCATCAGTTCAAGCTATTGGAGAAAAAACAGAAAATAGTATGTACTGTTCAATCAATTTTTTTTTCTTATGGTGATGGAATAGAAAACGCAAACAGAGATTGAACAAAAAGTCTTTGGTGTATTTCCAAATAAAACTATTTGAATCCTGGAAAACTATTGCTGCTGAATGCTGTCAATATTGGAGTAGTAGGACTTACGTTCTGACTAAAATGTAAAACAGCTGTGTGTGTTCCTTGGGAGAGGGAGGAACCAAGAGAGAATAATAATTAAAATGAATATGTTTTGGGTTAAAGCTTCATTGCAGAGTATATCCAGAGAATCATTATTTATAGACATTTTAAAAAATAGTTATATCATGCCAATTCTTTAAAAGAAGGTATCAGTTAAATTCAGTTCCTTGAACAGGGAGTAGCATGAATTCAGCTTCAGCAATAGGAGTGTTGACATCAGATTTCTTGAGGCTCCCTTCAGAAATAGGTCCACAGATGCCTACTAGTGGAGGCCAAGATATATGATAACTTTGATCTGAAGGAAAACAATGCACTAACAGAGCATGCTTGGGCATACATGTAGCTTCTGTTAGCAGCTCCTTAAAGTGTCTATATCTTTTCCTAAGAACATGTGGCTAACGCTTATTTATCAAGCTCCTCTACAAAAGTGCAGTAAACCTAAAACAAATGTACTTAATTCTTTTTGTTGATATCAGAGAGGAAAACTTAAAAGAAAAGCACAAGAAAGAAATAAACAACATAGTATTTATTTTGGATTTTATCAAAAAAAGAAATCAAAGTAGCATCCATGTAGAAACAAAACTAGACAAAACCTTTTCTTCAGTAAAGATAGTTGATTTCACCATGTCAACCAGTTCCATTAACTTTATTATCCATTCATTGTGGGAATCTATAAGTATTTCCATCTTTGTACATACAAAAGTCTTGCTGTAGTTATCATATATAAAAATAAAATCTCATATTTTTTCATCAATCACATCCATCACACCTAAAAGAAATACCTACAGTTTTTATTGTATATTTATTTTAAAAATTCTCTGAATTAAACTACATACATGATCCCAATAATTCTTTGCCTTCTTACTTACTCTTGCAAAGGTGATAAAAGGTGTCTTCAGAGTTTTTATATTTCCAGCATATCTTTGACACACCATTATATATATTTGAAAATTTATCAGGTATTAAATATCAACTTGTAAAAAATTATCTTTCTAATTATACCCTGTTTCCCCCAAAATAAGACATCCCCTGATAATAAGCCCAATCAGGCTTTTGAGCGCATGGCAATAGGCCAATCGCTTATTTCAGGGTTCAAAAAAATATAAGACAGAGTCTTATTTTCAGGGAAACATGGTAGCTCAAAGTGAATTTCAGTCCTTTATTCCGCATATTCTCCCACTGATCTAGCATTATATTATATTCAAAATTTTGCCCATTTAATCAGTTTGCCACCTTCAGTTATTTATAAAAATAAGGTGGAATATAAACAAATAACATTCATTTTCAATAAAAGTTGATGTCTATTGGCAATAACATGCTCATTAATTTGGGGGTTGGATGATTAGAATTGTCTATTATAGAAATATTGTATAATTAATGTTAGATCAAAAGGTTAATTGATCTAAATGTATTTTATATTTTAACTATATATAAAAGAGTTGGAAGTGATCCTTTTTCTTTTTTTCTTTTTTCCTTTGCACTTTTGCACCTGCCCCTTCCCTATTTTTTCCTTTTTAATTCCCTTTTCTTTTTTTAAAAATATATATATATTTTCAGAAATTTAATAAAGTATATTTAAATTTTTTTTAAAAAAAACAAGAATATCATGGAAACAGTTTTTATTGTAGTTTCAGTGTGCTCTTTCAAAAGGCAACTGGACTTTTCCCCCCCTTAAGGATAATTCACTTCTCATCTAAGAAACTTCTTCAGTTCTGACTGAAAGGTCTTCAAGAAAAGAAAGCAAGAAAGTCCAGTTGTCTTTTGAAAAAGCATCTTTGGGACAACCATGATCTAGATGACTGAGAACCTCCATAGACATTTTTTTATTCTAGTATGACTGCTGAAAGCTTACAAGACTATGGACGCGTTGACTGTTGCTTTGTCAAGAAAAGGAAATTGGTTATATCTATTAGAATGTGTATGTTTGGGGACAAATTAAAAATATTTTTATCTAATGAATATTTATGTTTGTACCTTTTCTTTTTGTAAAGCATCTTCCAAACAGAAGTTGAAACCAGTATCATCAGACATTGCAGTTATTATGTATACAAGTGGTTCTACAGGAGTCCCAAAAGGTGTCATGATCTCTCATTGTAATCTTATTTCTAGCATAACGGGGATGGCTGAAAGGATTCCAAATTTGGGGTATGTATTAAATTTGTTTTAGGAGTTTAAATAGCTTTTATAGTTCTTTACAATACTATAATAAATGATAATGTTTTCATTAAATCAGGGTTATAATAGAAAGCTAAATAATAGAAGAAAATCTGACTGGAAAGAATGGTTTCTTTTTAGTTGTGCTTAACTACTGTTAACAAGGAACAGTGCAAGGAGAAAAGCTACTTAACAGAACTGTAAACAGTTTATATTGTTAAATGCATTTGGGCTTCATCTTTAGGGACATATGTGCTTTTCTTTATACATAAAAGAATCTGCATCTTTTATCTATATTGTTATGCTTTCTTCTGTTTGTTTTCTTGATGCAACATTATGCCAAGATGTGTTTTAGAATATATTATTATCGTCTTAGCAATGAGTTGGCATAATTTGACAAATACCTTAATTTGTTTTCAGAGAGAAAGATACCTACATCGGCTACTTGCCTCTTGCTCATGTTTTAGAGTTAAGTGCTGAACTTGTTTGTTTGACCCATGGTTGCCGAATTGGTTATTCATCACCTCAAACTCTAAGTGATCAGGTAAGCTTTTTCAACACATAAACATCTCCGAATATGACATCATACATTTCACAGTATTTCCTAAATACAAAATGGAAGTGTTTGTTTTATTTTAAAAAAAATCAGTGCTCTTTTGTATTTCTGACAAAATATTCTTGGCCTATTTTTCTGAAGTTACAGTAAAACTTTTTTTTCTTTAGTATAGGCTGCATTGTGAACAAATAAAAACAGATTGGATAAGGGCAATACATTACTTTGTCTGTTTTTCTTTCAGTCATCTAAAATAAAGAAAGGGAGTAAAGGTGATGTGTCTACATTGAAGCCAACTTTAATGGCAGCTGTTCCAGTAAGTTGATGTCTGCAACTTTAAAATATTGTTTAATATATGTGGAAAATATTTGTGAACAGTGTGTGAGCTTTGTGATTATGGAAAGTAGGTTTTAAAAGAAAAAAAAACATATTTATGTATTGTATGCTTAGAACCTTCTTAAAAATGCATGAATAAAAGAGTGATTGATTGCTTCAGGCTGAGTAAACAGAACCTGGAATATAAGGGAGCCAATTTCCAGGGACCAGGTTCACTGACCACATGAACAAGAAGAGCTAATAGGCAATGTAGTCTTTAACAACTTTTCCTTCTAAATGGACAAAATCATGAGATAGGAATAAGAAATAGCCTAGTTATTACCCTAGGAAATACCCTAGGAAATGCAGGTAAAATGCAGATGCATCCGATTGAGCATATCTGGCTTGGTAGAATACTTATTTGAAAAAATGATTGAACACATTCAATTTGGAATGAACTCCAAAAGGATAAATGGAATTTTAGGTGCATCATTA
Source organism: Stegonotus admiraltiensis (assembly GCA_032468215.1). Taxonomy (NCBI): domain Eukaryota; kingdom Metazoa; phylum Chordata; class Lepidosauria; order Squamata; family Colubridae; genus Stegonotus; species Stegonotus admiraltiensis. The sequence continues at coordinate 15,442 of JANHZT010000563.1, forward strand.
CCATACAATACTCCTACATGTTGTTGTGATAGAGTAAATGTATAAACACATTGCAGTTTATCATTGCTTGATGTAATTTATTTCTACAACTAGGAAATCATGGATTGAATATTCAAAAAAATGTCATGAATTGAGTGGGTACTAACTAATCAAGGCTTAACTATTCCACTAAATTTTGCATTGGTCAAAATCTAAATCAGCTACTGTTTCCAGTTCTAGAGAATATATTTTAAGAAGAATTTAGACAAATTAGAATGGGGTCAGAGAGTGACAGTGAGGATAATTGGGGACTAGAAATTAAGCTTTGTGAAGAAACATTGAAGGGAATTGAGAATGTTGATTTTTGAGAAGAGAAAGCTAAGGGTATGTATAATGCCCTTCAAATACATGAAGGGTCTTACAGAAAAGACTGAGGTTTTTATTCCCCAGGACAGAATATGGAAGGATGAAGGGTATTCATCAGGATAGGGGCTACTACGGAAAAATGCACATTTCCTAGGTCCCACTAGATGCAATATTTAAGGAAAGGAATCTGGATTGTGCCCAGTTTATCCAACTGATGGGGATACCATCCTGCAAATACTTTTTGCCTCCGAACATTTTTATTAAGTTATTAAGTATTATAAAGTACAAAATACAAAAGTAAATAAAAGAGCAATGAGGAGGGAAGGGAGAGGGAAAAGAGAAGAGAGGAAAGGTAGGGAAAAGAAAAGAAAAGAAAAGAAAAAAGAAAAGAAAAAGAAGCATTGACTTCCGATTCTCTCTGTTGCAGTAAAATAAGGCATTGGCATCAAATCACAGCTTTTTGTTTTTCCATAATAATATGAACAAGTCATTTCTATAAAGATCTATCAATCTAATCTATAAAACCCAAAGTCAAAGTTACATGCTTTTCCACATCAAGCATGAAATTCAGAAGCAGTTCCATCTGGAAAAAAAGTACTTATGTTCTTTTCTTTAATCAGAGTAGTCAGTTTTGCAATTTCAGCCAATGGCAAAACCATCCTGCAAATAATTTGACTTTGTGCCATGTAAGGCTTTAGAGGAGATAACCAGTACCTAGAATTGCACCCAGAAAGAAAGAAACTTGAAGTCTATGCAGCCTTCATAATAGCGGTATGATATGGACATGTACCACATATGAATACTACATCGTTTTAAACATGTAATATTAGATAGAATTTGATAACTATAAATCAAAAGAAGCTTATAAAAGTTTACTTTTTTTTGCTTTTCATTCCCATTTCAGCTGTTTGCACCTTTCCCAATGAAAATAAATATGATTTAATGTAAGGTGCTACAGAATAACTAAAAATGCAATTTATTTTCTAATTATGCTTTATGCCTCATATTTGTATACTATTAATGCATTAACAGGTTAAAGAAGTAATTAATTAAACTGTACAGCTTTAGTAAAAGAAGTTCTGTTAATGACATTGATGCATGGAAATTATTTAGGCATTTATTTCTTTTAAACATTTGAGTTGCATTTAGGATACGTGTATATATAGCGATACATTATTCCATTCCTTTCTAGGTAAGCATACCTCAGGAAGGAGATGAGAGAGGGAAAGGGGAAATGTAAATTTTAATTCAATCAACATTGTAAAAAAGCTTTATAAGTAAATCAGAATATTTAGAATAGTTTTTGTACCTGACAATCATGTAATTCCTTGCTTGAAAAAAAAACAGAAGCAAAAAGCAATTTTCTGTGCTCTGTGATAGTATGCATTCATCTTTCCTCTGTCTTCCAGGCTTTCAAAGGCTCCCAATCATACAAAATGTATAAATAGTCATTATAGCCTTATGTTAAAGTAAAGTAATGTGAATGTGAGGATGGGAAAAAAATTGGGACCATTGTAATAATTTTTGATTACATTCTTTTGCAGTAATAGTTTCAAAGCTTTGCCTTTTATCTGAAATTGTATTCTTATATGTTTGACCATTCAAATTATTGGGGAAATCTTAAGTTTTTATCTAATGTTAAACCATATAGTACTCCTCCAGATTACTGTAATGGAGTAAATGTATAACCCACTACAATTTATCTTTGCTTGATGTAATTTATTTCTATAACTAGGAAATCATGGATCGAATCTACAAAAATGTTATGAATCGAGTTAATGAAATGTCCAGTTTTCAGCGCAATTTGTTTACTTTAGCTTATAATTACAAGATGGAACAGATTTCAAAAGGCTACAGTACTCCAGTATGTGACAGGTTGGTAAGAGAGGTTGATTTGTTTTTCTCTAAAGAGCAACATTTTTATGAAAGTCTGCTAGGCTCCGAAAAAGAGCCCATTTGGGAAATGGTAGAAGTAAGCTTATAAAACAGTAATGTTATTTTAGAAAGTTACTTCCAGAAACACTGATTAAAAGAAAATAATAACTTATTGTATAAATCTGTTTGTCTTTTGCTGTAACATATATTCTTATTAGGGTGTGTTTTGTTGAGAAGAGGATAATTTATTTTTTGGTAGCCATGTATAAGATGTAATTGCATTTTTTCTGAAACATAATTTTGCAAAGTTAGTTAAATCTTCTGAGTAGTTTTATATGCAATGGCAGTTAAACTGATGTTGTTAAGTAAAAGAAACAACTTCTTCATGTTCTTCTTCCTCCCCACCCTCACTCCTCTCTCTCTCTTAGCTTTGTTTTCCGGAAAGTCCGGATGCTGCTAGGTGGGAAGATACGGGTCTTACTGTGTGGAGGAGCTCCACTTTCTGCAGCAACTCAGAGATTTATGAACATCTGTTTTTGTTGTCCTGTGGGACAGGGCTATGGCCTGACAGAATCCTCTGGGGCTGGAACAATAACAGACGGTGAGTAGTATTTGTAGATCAACACAGCAGTAGATTGTAACAATATAACTGGGTGTTATCAGCATACTGGTTGATATTATTTGACATTGCATATTGTTAGTTGTTCAGAGACATGATAAATTGCTACTGAAACTATTTCTGAATTTTTTGATTATATTTTATTTTCCTACATTTCAGTTTGGGACTACACAACAGGCAGAGTGGGAGCACCCTTAATTTGTTGCGAAATCAAGCTGATGAACTGGGAAGAAGGTAGGAAGAAACTTTAATGATTGTGCGATGATTCTTTTGGAAAAGGTTGAATACATTAACATATCAAAAAGGCTTGATTGTTAGTAGCAGAAATGAGGGCAGGTTCTCTATTTAGTTTCTCTGAATTCTAAGCTAAAGCCTCTCTGAAGCTCATTAGATCTACCAATCCCTTCATCTTCCATACATATGTCTGTGTCTTAAAAGCAGTTGCATTTCGTGTAGTCACTTTTTCCCTCAGTGGTTCTTCCTTGATTTCAAATCCACCCTTCTGAAACTGTCCATAGTCACCAACAGGGCGGCGGGGGATAATCTTTATGGTAATATGACTTACATGTCATATTCTTTTCCATCTGTATGTGGCACATCATCAACATTGTTCCAGAGTGAGACACAGCGTTCCTGCTTTTGTTTAGCACAGATAAAACATTCCTTAATGGTTGGAACCTTTATGGTTGGAACCAATAACTAACATTTGCAGGACATATGGGCATTATGTTAATGACTTCTAGGGATGTTTTTTGTATATGTTTTTCCTCAGTAATTTTGGAAGGTTTTAATTTTTTAAAAGAACATATAATACAAGTTTTGTTGGGAAATAAAGCACATTTTCAATAATTTTGCTATCAACATTTGATCAGACATGGTTCTGAGCTGTTAGGTTCTAGCCCCAGAGGATTCTGTCAGGCCATAGCCCTGTTCCTGTCCCTGTTTTAGATTCTGTTTCAATCCTACTAAGTTTAAGACTTGCACCTCAAACTATCTTGTGCTAGGTTTGTATAGTTCCCACCAGCATGTTGTGAAATGCCTCTTAAATCCTATCTCATCAAAGTAAAGGGGGAGCTGAGATCCTGAATCTCTTATAAATTGCAATGACTGAAAAATTGGTAATTATCTCTTTTCCTCCAACATAGGAAATCGTTGTTAGTTGCGAAGTCATGTCCGACCCATCACGACCCCATGGACGATGTTCCTTCTCATTAGGTGGCCAAAGTATTTCAGTTTCATCTTCAGGATCTGGCCTTCTCAAGAGCAGTCAGGGTTGATCTCCTCTAGGACTGACCGGTTTGATCGCCTTGCAGCCCAAGGGACTCACAGGAGTCTTCTCCAGCACCATCGTTCAAAGGCCTCAATTCTTTGGCTCTCAGCCTCATCCTCCCATATTAAATGCTAAAACAAGGAATGCACAAAGTTTTGTCTATACTTTTCATTGTTTTGTGAAGTCAGGGCACACTGTAGCACCATCTATCTATGGATTTAGAACATGTTTATATTGCTCATTCAGAAGTGTTTAAGCAATGGACAATAAAACAAAGACATACAGCATTACAGTAAAAAAAACACCTTTATATAAAATCAAGATGAAAAAGAACTTGTAGGTCAGCCAATGATTGAGTGAGGTAAATACCATTCTATAAAGCCTTAGGAAGACCACACCTAGAATACTGCATCCAGTTTTGGTTGCCACACCTTAAAAAAGATGTTGAGACTCTAGAAAAAGTGCAAAGAAGAGCAACCAAGATGATTAGGGGACTGGAGGCTAAAACGTATGAAGAACGGTTACAGGAACGGGGCATGGCCAGTCTAGTGAAGAGAAAGACCAGGGGAGACATGATTGCAGTGTTCCAATATTTGAGGGGCTGCCACAGAGAGGAGGGGGTCAAGCTATTTTCCAAGGCACCTGAAGGCCAGACAAAGAATCATGGATGGAAACTGATCAAGGAGAGATTCAACCTAGAAATAAGGAGAAATTTTCTGACAGTGAGAACAATCAACCAATGGAACAGAAGTTGCCTTCAGAAGTTGTGGGAGCTTCATCACTGGAGGATTTCAAGAAGAGATTGGACTACCATTTGTCAGAAATGGTGTAAGGTCTCCTGCTTGGGCAGGGGGTTGGACTAGATGACCTACAAATTCCCATCCAACTCTGTTAATCTGATTGTGACCTACTAAATGGCAAATAATTATTTAAAATGTAAGATTTTCAATGCCTCCCTGAATCTCAGAACTGACCTAGTTACAGAAATTTCACAATAGAGGGTCTGTGGTCTGTGCTTTGGTTTATGCCCCTCTAATTCTCTCTAACTCTTACAGAGACAGGAGACTAATTAGATCTTTTCCGGGTGCCTTTACTGGATGAACAGAATCAGGCTGGGCAAGGTGTAGAGGCACCTGTCTAGAAACGAGGATACCGTGAATTCTAGTCCTGCAATAGGCACAAAGCCAATGGGCCAACTATATTCTCTCAGCCCTAGGAAGAAGAAAACGGCAAACCACTTGAAATATCTTGCCAAGAAAATTAGAGATTTGTCTAGATAGTCCCCAGGAGTCAAAACTGACTCAAGGGCACACATACACACAAGGTGATCCCAACATTTTCACTTTAACCTTGAGACCTTTATTCATAACTGATAAGATAACCAATTGGTTGAGAATTGCTTAATCAGCAAGACGAGAAGACAAAATGGGGGGGGGGGAATTACATGGAAGGTATTGAAGAATTGCCAGGAGAACAAAGATTAATTGATAAATAAATGGTAGACTGGAGGCTAAAACATATAACGAACGGTTGCAGGAACCGGCTACATCGAGTTTAATGAGAAGGAGGACTAGGGGAGACATGAGAGCAGTCTTCCACTATCTCAGGAGCTGCCACAAAGAAGAGGGAGACAAGCTATTCTCCAAAGCTCCTGAGGGCAGGACAAGAAGCAATGGGTGGAAACTAATCAAGGAGAGAAGCAACTTAGAACTAAGGAGGAATTTCCTGACAGTTAGAACCATTCATCAGTGGAACAACTTGCCTCCAGAAGTTGTGGGTGCTCTAAACTGGAAGTTTTTTTTAAAAAAAAGAGATTGGAAAATGATTTGTCTGAAATAGTAGATGGTTTTCCTGCCTGAGCAGGGGGTTTAACTAGAAGACCAAGGTTCTGTTATTCTGTTCATTAGGGAGCTCTTGAAATCTACTATTGAGCATTCATCGCCATCTGAGTCAATATGTCTTTCTTTCAACTGTTTTTTTCCGGGAAGGGAGTGTTTACCAGGGCTGCACTGAAGGTTTGAAAGCTAATTATTTGTGTGATTTATTTGCAGGCATGGCGGTTAAAAAGAAAAAGAAAGCCTTGCAGCTTCTCTCATTTATGTCATGTGTCAACATTGTTAGGGCATGGCTAAAAAGGCATTCATCATCCCTTTCTGTCCCCTAGGCCCAGCCTTCCTAAGCTCATGCTTTCTAGAGCTCTCAGATTAGGGCAAACCATCTGCAAGAGCAACCCGGGAGCTGCAGTAGTCCAATAGATTTTGGAGGGCACCAGGTTGGGGAAAAGCCAACGTGCTCCTCTTCTTCGTTCTCTTTGGGGATAGAATTGTTTGATGTTGATGTTGTTGCTTCCTCTTACATCAACCTTGTTTAATCGCACCCTGAATGCGGAAAAATGTCAAGTACAAGAGCTGGCAGAAAAAGAGCACAGTTGACTTCATACCTAACAACAATACATTCCTGTCTCGATCAAAAATAGGTTTTGTGTTTTGCGCTGCAGCCTGATTTGAATAAATAAAGCGGTCTTTTACGTTCTGGAGGTGGGGGGGGGGAATTGCACCCGTGTAGTTTGTGCTTCATGTTCAAAGGTTCTTTTAACAACAGGAGTGGTATGTGGAGCCCGGGCCTCTTCCTCAGCCTCTCCTCCGTGAATCATCTTTTCTTCCTTTCGTAGCTCCTGCCAAACGGTGGCTTTGCATTCAGCGGGGTGCCTGGCCTCAAACAATGAAAAAGGCAGAGCACAGTTGCAAATGACAGGAAGGGTGAATTTCCAGCAGTGCATCAGGCTGTTTGTTTTGCAAAGCTGCAGCTGGGGAAGAGTAACCTCTCCGGGAGATGTTGCATTCTACGCTACTTTTCTTCTGCGTTAACTTAGTAACAGCTGGTAAAAACCTTGAGCAAGGACTTCTTTTAATCGCCCTGGGCCCTGGATTGCTCCAGCCACATGAATGAGCTGGCAAGGAATCCGATAAGCAAGCGGTGATTTCTAACAGGTGGAAAGCCAATTGTACCGACAGAGGAGACAATCAGTAGCTCAGGGTTGAAGTGGGGGGTGGGATAGGGGTCCTTGGTGTTCTTTGAGCTTGGTTGTTTTGTGCACTGGTGTTGATTATGTTACCTAATTTGAATAGGTAACAACCAAGCTCCGAAAGTATCAGGCAACTGTGGCTTACTGTGATACACGCCTCTCCATTATTTTTTTCTGTTCTTGCCAGAGCCCTCAAGACCAGAACATCAAAACTGTCTGTATCAGTGATGGATTGCCCCCGGTTCGGACCGGTTTGCAAGAATTGGTAGTAAAACTGGTGGGAGACTATGCCCACTGACCCGGATGTCATCATAGGTGATCTGCGCATGCACAGAACCTTTGGTGCATGTGAAGTAGAGCGCGCGGATGGGATGCAAACCAGTAGTGAAGGTAAGTAGAACCCACCCCTGGTCTGTATGTGTGTGAGAATTGTACTAATAACTATAGTATGATCTGGGGCTCATTTGCAGCAAATAAATGAGGTAGCATTGATCAACTTAATGAATACATGTATTAACACTAAAATGTAATCTTAGGCTCAATCCTTCACATCACTTTCTTGGGCCACCACTATGCTCCTTGCAGATCTTCCACATAAACACACACCGAGAATTGATGGATCATTTAATAAATGTGTCTTCTCCCTGTTTTCTGCTAAAAATATCAGCTTTTTTCCCTCTCTCAGGACATTCCAATTCTCATCATTCCTATTACCCATCTCTTCCTACTTACGACTGTATGACTGTAACTTTGTTGCTTGTATCCTTACTATTTATATTTATATTGATTGTTTTCTGATTACTTATTTGTACCCTATGACTATCATTAAGTGTTGTGCCTTATGATTCTTGACGAATGTATCTTGTATTTTTATGTACACTGAGAGCCTATGCACCAGACAAATTCCTTGTGTGTCCAATCACACTTGGCCAATAAAGAATTCTATTCTATTCTATTCTATTCTATTCTATTC
>JANHZT010000563.1:31197-43285 GCA_032468215.1 Stegonotus admiraltiensis
TTGGCTGACTCAGGAATTCTGGGAGTTGAAGTCCACAGGTTGTAAAAGAGCCAAGTTTGCCCACCCCTGCCCTAGAGATATTTTGAAATATATTCTTAAGATTTATATTTATTATTATTACAACAGGATAGGGACAAATAAATTCCATAAGACTGCCCAAACTTGTATTTCAACACCCTGTTTCCGATTATGACAAAACCAGATGATTTCAAGAAGCCCACAATCAGAATATGAAAGAAGCACCCATGTGCCCAAAATAGAAAAAGTATTTTATTTTTAACTCAGAATATTGAATCTTGGAAGTTCTACCAAATATTGGATCAGCTATGATTCAGCAGACGCAAAAATTGTAACCCTTTTTTATGTGTGAATCAGGGGAAAGAGCAAGATTCAGAAGTAATTTCTTTGGATTCAAATTTATTTATTTATCAATCAGTCATGTTTATATAATATGAGTGCCCACTAGACAATAAGAAAGCGATGTAGAAGCTGTTATATTTTGCTGTCAGTCATCCATATTTTTTCAATGCAGATTGGTAGCCTTATTCCTAATTTTACTTACATTTTAAGTAGTCAGTTGCCCTGGGTGGATAGGTTTCATATTGAAAGGAATGAGAGGAAATGAATTCTGAACTCTGAATTTTGATCTCTCCCTACACATAACCCAAGGAAATGTCCAGTGTGGACTTGTCATCTCTTTCATTCTTGGTCACATAGACTAGAAAATGCTTCTCAAACCCTGCCAATTTCTCCTGGAGTTCACCCAAGGGTATTTCTAAGAAGAAGAAAAAAACAATGACAAAACACAGCTTATTGTGGCTGTCTATGCATTGTAAAAGTTCTTCATAAAGAAAGCTGAATTGCCTTGCCTATAAATTTCTACTCACAGGGATCTAAAGTACCTATGAAGGTTGCCTCAAAGTCAAAGAGGTAACCAGAAACCTTAATACCACTCCTAATTATTACTGCTGAAGTATCTATTCAGCATTGAGTCCAATAGACCCTGGAGGTTGTTTCTTCCTTTGGGGCTAGTTCTCTAATAAGTCTTTTATTAACACAGGTTTAGAACAGCTGCTTTGTAGCACATGCTATTTAAATGCCTGATGCTTCACTTCATAATTCTACCCAGATACCCCTGCCTCCACTTCAATCTATGTCAGGAGCAGTCAGGATGTAATTATTTCTTCCTGCTGTACATAGAAGAATGCAAAAGATAACACCCAGTGCTTAAAAAATATTAAATAACTACCAATCTGAGCAACTAAAACAGAGCACTGAAAATACTTCAATCTGGAACAGTCAAGTTTTTAGAATGAGACATCAAAACAGCCTTTTCAACTGATATATAAACAATATGAAAATATTTCTGTGCACAAGATAGTGCACGTACAAAATATTTTTCAGTGCCATCCTCCTGCTACTATTACTTACTCAGATGCAGATTTTCTTTGAAATAAGAAATAGTCACTATGAGAACTGATCACAGGGCTAGATGAATGCAATCCAGGTTATTGAAGCAAGTTTAATATACCAGTAGTCCTTGACTTATGACCATAATTGGGACCAGAATTTTCGTTGTTAAGCAAGGCAATTGTAAAGTGAGTTGTGCCTGATTTTGGGACCTTTTTTTGCCAGAGCTATTAAGCAAATCACTGCAGTTGTTACGTGAATCTGGATCTTCCCATATACTTTGCTTGTTTAGAAACTACTGGGAAAATTGCAAATAGCAATCACATGACCCCATAATACTGTAACTATCATAAATATATGCCATTGCCAAGCTCCCAAATTTTGATCATGAGACCCCAAGGATGCTGCAGTAATAGTAAGTGTGAGGACTGGTTGTAAGTCACTTTTTTCAGTGCCATTGTAACTTTGTTCACTAAATGAATGGTTATACGTCAAGAACTACCTATATCGTATTATCTTTAGGAAATCCTGGAAAAATAGTAAATGGTCAGACAATACCTCTGTTTTTAAAATGGAAAAAAGATCTAGGGAACCACAGGTCTCATACTGTGAGATAGTTTAGAATTTCAGTCCTGCCTTAAATAGAGAGCCAGCTGGGTGATTTTGGTCAATCTTTCTCTCACATCCTTAAGAAGAGAGCAGTGGCAAATTACTTCCAAAAATATCACCAAGAAAACTTCAGGGACTAATCCAGAAGTCAAGAATGTCTTGAAGGTATCCTTCTCCCCATCCCAAAAAAAGCCTTGGCAATAATTCTGTTAACAGACTAAACATATGCCAGTAGATGTGGCTAAACAAAAGCATATTTTATAATATAATTTTAAATTATGTCCATTTTATTTTGAATTGATCAAGTTATATCTAGACTTTATGGTTGGATCTGGGTACCATAGTTAAAAATAATTTAGGTAAATTCAAAATAATTCAGAAAAATGGAATGAAAATTAACAGAGGACTAAAAATCAGGTTCTGTGAAGAGATATTGAAAGTAGTGGGGATTTTAATCATGGGAAGCGAAGAAACGATATTGCCTGGATGAAGCTTAAATCCTCTACTCCAGCTCCTCCAACCTTTTGGGCGCCAGGGACCGATTCCATGGAGGGCACTTTTTCCACAGACTAGGAAGGCTTGGTTTCGCATGCTGCCTGGATCCTATGTGTGTACAGATGGGGCATCACTCACTTGTGTGGCCCGGTTCCTGGGAGGCCGCAGAATGGTGCCAGACCATGCCTGGGGCTTGGGGACCCCTGCTCCACTCCATTGTCCCAGGATGTGGTCTACCAAATAATGCATTTTAAGTTGTAGAAGGTAGATTCTAATTGAATAATTCAAAATATTTTTTTCTAAAATTAAAACGATAGAAACTGTTACCCCACTACTTTGCTAGATATGTTCAAAAAGAGGCTGGCTAGCCTTCCATCAGGGATACTTTAAATAGGGATATTTTAAATTCATCCACTGAACTTGGTACTGGACTTGATTGTGTAAATACTATACTGCATACTAACTTTTATGATTTGACTTTTCTTGCCGAGTTTGTGTAAGAGCTTTTTAAAGACTTGGGTCCAGACACTTCAATAGCAAATACTACACTGTATTTCTTAAATCTTGCTGCCCTCTTTATGATCCTAAATTATAATATTATTTAATATTATTTAATTATATCCTATAATTTTAATAATATTATTTAATCAAAAAAAGAAAATGTTCTTTCCCACACTATAAATTTTTTTAATATTTGTAATTGCCATGTCCCTGACTCCAGGTGAAATAACCCAGAGGTTTTAGACACCTCTCATAAACCAAAGTGTTAAAATTTAGCTTTTATCTTTTTCTGCATCTATTCCAAGTTTATTAGCATTTGTTCCAGGATTATAATAACCTTTTAAATATATAATTTGTAAGCTAAACTTTTATCTTTCTGTTACAGCTAATCTGGAGAAATTTGAAATTCCCCTCAAAATTCGGTTGTCCCCTGAACCTTGGACCCCTGAAACGGGTTTGGTGACAGATGCCTTCAAACTAAAGCGTAAAGAGCTTACTGCACATTATCAAGAAGATATTAATCGAATGTATGGAACAAAAGTAAAATAACTCATCCCTCTCTTTTTCTCTGTTTGTCTTTCTTTTTTTTATTTTATATCACTTTGCTATGGTGAGCTCAGATCAAATAGGAAATACTTGAACTCTTAAGTCCTACCACTTGGGACCAACCTTAAAACATCTCTCCTTCCTTTCAGCATATGCTGTTAGTTCTGATAATATCACCATCTTTAAACTGGCAGGATTAGTAAAATTCTAAGACAGCAATTTTTTGTCTGTCTTCATTTGTTCCAGTCTCTTGAGCTATCTTGTTAATGTGCGGATTTTCCTATAAGTCCATTTGGACTACCATGATTTTGAAGCCTCAAATTTTTAAACCGGATTTATAGATCCTGTATAATGTTCTGTTTATTTGTAACTTTTTTGAAGTTTGGCTAAATAGAGGAAGAACTTGGCTATAAAACAAATTATTATTCTAAGCCTTTTTTACATGCATATTTAAATATTCAAGAGCTATCAATGTGAAATTATGTACAATGAAATCATTTATAGTTGAAAATCATTGTTAGCCTGAAGATGGAGGTTATTTGTTGCTGTGCAATTATTTTGGATCAAATTATAAAGAGAAATCGTCTGAGATTCTGACTAATAGAGAACAACTGAAATATGCCTGACAATTTCCTCCTCTGTATATATTTTATTTTTAATCTCAGATAAGGAAAATGGTCATGGCAAATGCTGTATGTGTGAGAACACCTGCAAAATAAAGTATATCAATATTTTACTCGTGCAGAGTATGCTGTCACATAGAAAATGTTACATCTGTGAATCACCTACCTAACACAGGTAATTCACTTTTCAAAATGCATTTAGACCATTTAACAAAAAAATTGAATTATCGAAACTAGTGAGAACTCAGTTTTAATTGAATTACATTTTGATTGGTAATGTATTTTATTCAATGGGTCTTTTATTGTATTAATTGTATTGTTTTACAGTTCAGACCTATTCCTTTTACTTGTGTGTGTAAATCAACAGTTCAATTAAATAAATTTAAAGTCCATTATGGCCATTTCCTGCATGAGTCACCTAAAATGGATCAGCATTCTTGGATACCTTTCAATGGGGAAGAGGGTATGGTGGGGTGGGAAAGTTCCCTGTATCAGTTTATAATGAATTGTGTACTTGGAGTCTATTTTCATTGAACCATTGTTTGTTTTTATATTCTTTTTGTTTTAACTGTCATGAATGATGAAAGAAGTGACATTTTTAATTACCTGGTTATAGGAATCTTGGTTGTATTATTTGGAAAGAATGTTTGTAAACAATTCTTACTAGTTAACTATGTTTGTGGACATAATTCATGTCAATTTGCTTTGGATTTCCAAACATCGTTTTATGCACTATGGTCCCTTTGAAATAGTACTGTAAAATGTTTGGCTCTTGACCATCGGCTGTTGTTCATATACAAGTTTTTGCAAAAGCAGAGTAGAGCAGACCTGACCCCAAACTGGGAGAAACCCAGGTGGACAATGGAAGTGTGTTTTTCTTGTCATTCAAGAAATGGTAATTGTTCTCTTCTGTATGAGTATCTTTATTTCATGATGATTTAAAGTTCCACATATATAAGGTCTAAATATGAATTTTGTATATCCAATTATATAGGCAACTTTAGAACATGAAACATATGTTATCAAAAGTTATTTGCAAATAGCAAAATGCTTTTCCTTTCTGTGATGCAACAAACTAGCACCTTTTGATTTTTAATCTGTATCTGAGTAATGTGGCAATGATTACCAAATTGTTTTGAATACTGTCCAGCCAACATTAAGTACTTTTGAAGCCATTGGCTTCAGTTGACAATTTACTGCTGCTTATTTCTTCTTTTTCTGTCTGAAATGGTGAATTTCCAACTCTTTAATTTTGCACAGACTGTGCTTTTCTATGCTTGCCACAATAGCTTTTATTTGAGAAACAATACAATTTGGTTGCATTCTAATTAGAAAGACAAAAAATGTGTATAGTGGAACATTTTCTTCTAATATGCAGAGGTTAGAACAGGAGGTTATTTATAATGGTTGATGCTTTATTTTTTGGAAAAGTAATCAGTACTAAGAGTGATCTATATTGGGTTCCAGTTCATGAAAATGTTATTCTACTTACCACGTGGAATGAAATTGGTCAGTAGAAAAATACAAATTTAAAAGTCCGATAATTAAATCAAAATGTGTGTTTTTCTGTTAAAATTCACTTTAAGTATACTTTGTAAAAAAAATGAAAACTAGGTGTGTGTTGTAAAAAAAACTAATGGATATTGTCTGGGTTTCACATATTTCTAGTTCTATTGTACAATAACTGGGTGTGACATTTGGATACAAACTAATCATCTGTTTTAATATTTGGATTCTATGGGGCTAATCTCTCACTGATATTTCTAGAATTGTTTAAATTTATTCCTCCATTTGAAGGATTATGTGAGGACTTGAAATATGTAATGGGAATAACTGCACACTGTGCTCTTCCACATGTTTTCAATCCCAGACTTCCTTGTGTAGAGGTTTACAACAAAAGGGGTGTAGGCAATGTATGGGCTACATAGAATGGGGTGCAATATACACCTTTCTCTCCCCCTACAAAACTTTGAGCCATTATTCACTTGCAAATAGGTTTACACTTTAAAAATGCTCATGATGTAATTTCCTCTGTTGAGGTTCTTCACATGGAATTACAATAGGAAATATCTCATTATTACTATGTAATGTTTTTATGCCTGTGGTTTTTTGATTCGGGTAATAAGCAGATTTGCTGTATTTATGTTAAACCCTTAGGCTTTACAGATGTGTGGGATCATTGACTTTTTCTCATTGGAAATAATTCGTTTTCAAAGACTAATTACAGCAATAAAAGTGACTATGGTCTTTTTCCCATTGACTTATTGCCAGGGTATATTTACTTCATATTTCATCTCCACAATATGTGGACAAAAATACAATAATTTGGGGTATTGGGGGCAATCACATGCATGTTTTTTGCCTTGTTGTCTTCCCTTTGAAAACTAGATAAGAACTGAAAGGGTTGTCTCTTCGTCAATAGAATTTCAGTCTCTCTGGATGTGGGTATGCTGCATGAAAGAGTCAAAGCACTACTTCCACCCCATTTTAGTTCGTTTCACTTAGATGGAATCCCATGGAAATTCTGTTAAAAATAACTATAGCAGCAGTTATTATATCCTTAGTGTCAGAAAACAGTTTTCAGTGGGTGCAGTTTAAAGATAGGCTACTTCTGTTTACCTCAGGGGAAACTGTCCTTTAGCAGTAAAATATTTTGCTGGATTTCAAAGCTATTTTGCCACAATTGCTAAATGCAGTGTGCAGTTAAAACCTTAATGAAGCCCTATACCTGTGTTATAGGTTCTCATTTGCTTTAAGTAAAGTTAAGAAGAACATGTTTCGTCCATTAAAGCTTGAGATTTTGTGCAATAATTCAACAAAATTGAAATCCTTTGGAAATAACATAAAAATAAACAAGCTTGTTTTTCTGCTTTTCATTTCCACTTATTTTTATTTTTCAAGTATATTCATTGTTAAGGTTCTTTTATATTGTAAAAAATTATTTGCAACCGATATCTTCTAACCAGGTAAAAAGAGGGAAATTTAAGGCTGTACCCATATTACATCAAACTAAAATGGAACTGGATGACCAGCTGTTCTAGCAACTGGTTATTTAATGTAAATTCATGGACTTGGTTATTATTCTGAACTGCCTAAAAGGTGTCTATTACTACAGAGTTTTATTGTATGATTATTTATTTTTCATTGGACATTTCATTGGACATTGGACAAAATAAAATTGAGTTTCACAAGTTTACTTCTTTCTTGTGTCTGAGTTTTCACTTTAGGGGCATTAATTCTAATCCCAACATCCCAGAGTGGGGTGAGCAACATGTGGCCTTCCAGATACCTTCAGCTTGCACAAAGAATGAATTTCATTGTTTTAACGCCCAGGTTATCACAATCATTATATTAGTTCACATTCTCTTTTCCCATGACCCATCTTGCTGGTGCGAGCATTAAAGAAGAAAAAAGGTGGCTTGAAATACTGCTTAGCTCAAACAAATGCCTACTGGTCAAATCAAAAAAAAATTAAAAAGTAATCTAATTTTTGTAAGTTGAGCATTTTGTTTTAAATTAGCAAGTTGCTGTAAAAAATAATTACTATGAACCAATACCAGATTTAGTGTAGTGAGAACTACAGAGAGATATCTAGTCTTTTACAGTATGGTATAATGGAGACAATAAATGAGAAAAGTCTTTGGACTTACTACAGTGATACCTTGGTACTCTACTGCTTTGAAAATCATTGAATTTGGTACTCAATGCATTTTGATGCAAGAATTTTGTCCTGGTACTCATTGTTTGCTTAGTACTTGATGCACAAGCTAGAATTTGGTGTCGGCTGCCTTGTTACACACTACATTATTCCTTATTGGGAAAATTGTTTGATACTTATTAGTTTTCATACTCATTGCACGTCCCAGAATCAATTAACAATGAGTACGGAGGTATCACTGCAGACCAGGTAGAAATCTTATCAGTGACTTAGATAATTAGAGAATTTTTTTCCCATCATGACACTATGAAAATGCTTTCTATACCTTTTTTGAATAGGTTAACGATAATGATGGCATTAAGGATTAATTAATGGCTGGATTCACACAATATGCTGCGCCAAAATTAAGTAAACTGCTTCATTGCTTATACAGTATATGAACTTGTCTTGAAAGCAAGCTAGGTTAAAAAAAATGAATTCTATAGCTATAGTTATGTATATGAATGGTACAGTATTTTATTTTGTATAAAGTTACACGGTCAAGTCTATAATTTTTTTTGCCTTAGTTTTTTATCTCGAACTGGCAAGAGAAAGAGATGTGCATTATTTTATATGAACTTTATTTTAAGGTTATCTTTTGAAACAATATTTTGTAAATCTGGATGCTGATGGAGATTGTGCAGAGAGCAAACCCACTCCCTTCTAGCACTGAAGATGTTACCTAGTTGGAAAATGAAATGTCTGCAAGAAAAGAAGTTAAGAAAGCACCAACATTGTTGCCTGTCAGCTGTCAGCAGAGCTAGCAGCAGAGTCAGATGAGGAGGTTGAGGGGGAGCCTGGGCTGGCTTCAGAGCCTTCGGAAGGCTCTGATGAGGAGGCAGAGGCAGAGCCGGGGCCTTCTGTTCTCCCCAAGGTTGAGAGGCAGCTGTCTTAGGGTCCTGAGCTGAGTGAGGGGGAGGAACAGATGGCGCCCATCCCAGATGTGTGTATGTGTAGAGAGGAAAGGAGAGGAGAGCAATGGAAAGCAATAAGCCGGCTCTTGGGGACATTCATTTGTGACTAATTACTTTTGGTTTTGTTTATCAAATGTGAACAAAGATTGTACCTGCCCTGACTTAAAAAAGGGTTTGTGTTACTTGTGAGTAAGCAGTTTCTCATTGCTTGTGAAGGCTGGATCAGAACAGCCAAGGACCCCATAGTTCAAACCTGAGCTATAAATATTCTCTATTGTGCAATTTGGCAGCATTGTTTTTCTATAATGACATTGATTTTCACAAAAAGAGTTCTAACCCTTCTCAATCTGTCCTCAGACTTGTAATTGGCAACCGTGGTCCAATTTATCAGAGAATAACAAATAAGATCATATCACAATTTAATATTGAGTGCTATAGTATGTCTCTTGTAAGAGACTTTGCAACACACAAAACTTATTCACACATGCTAGTACCGCATCCTATAAATTTATCAGGAAGCTGCAGCTTTTAAAACAAAATTTATTTCATTACAGATAACAGCATTTAAATGTAATGGTTGCTAAGAATGTCTTAAACAGCAATTCTGGTTACTCTGAAGGATTCTACTTCAAGTTTGTTCTAATTCTCAGATCATATCAACTGAGTCTAGTGATTGTAGGAATCAAAATATGTTCTACATTTTCCTACATTCCTACAAGCAATATTAGGAGAACTTGTCCTCTTGCCCTTTTGCCTTAAATAATAATCTATGTGCAAAGTACCTGACTTACCCTTGACATAATCTGATGTGCTTACTCCCAGAGCATACCAAGAGGTTAACAATTTAATTATTTTCATCTGTTACTGGCTCTTTTATATTTCTTTTAAAAATTATTTCCACCACAGAAATAGAGTTAATATTTTTTGAAATAGTGAATGAGCAAGCATATTTAAGTGCAAAATGCAAAAAAAAGCAACCAAAAAAAACCAAGCCAAACCCCAACCCCGGTGTTTCTGTTATCTGTACTACTTTATTTCTAAGAGTATAGGACAGTGATGGCAAACCTTTTAGGCACAGAGTGCCCAAATCGGAAGGTGTATGCATGCACATGCGCCAAAGCACCAGAAACCCAATGACCAGCTGCCCGGCGTGCATGTGCCCCTCGGAAATTCGATGACCAGCTGGCTGAGCTGGGGCAACAGTGCGCGTGCCCACAGAGAGGGCTCTGCGTGCCACCTCTGGCACGCATGCCATAAGTTCACCATCACAGGTATAGGATCATTACTATCTGTCCTATGTGTATGGAGAATTATTCATATTCATATGTGCCAGGAATCTTAAGCATGGGGTTCAGTGAATTCAGTTCTAAGAGAAGTAAAAAACATACCACATAGAAGATAAAAATCACACTGAAATGTAATCAGATACATAGACTGGAAGTCTGTTCATGTACTGTTCAGAGTGCAGTACTGCAGGCTACTTCAGCTGACTGTTGGCTGCAGTTCGGCAATTCAAATCTCACCGGCTCAAGGTTGACTCAGCCTTCCATCCCTCCAAGGTGGGTAAAATGAGGACCCAGATTGTTGGGGGCAATATGCTGACTCTGTAAACCACTTAGGGCTGTAAAAGCACTACGAAGTGGTATATAAGTCTAAGTGCTATTACTATTTATATAAAAAAGCATAATTTGTTGTGTCAAATTATACAGAAACTGGGAAATTGGGAGAACCGGTTTGGTGATGTCATATCTTCACGGCTACCGGTTCGGCAGAACTGGGCTGAACTGGGAGGAACCCACCACTGTACTGCAGTGATTTGCTTAAGAATTGTGGCCAAAAGTCATAAAATTGGGTGTGACTCACTTAACAACCACTTAGGAACAGAACTTCTCGTCCCAGTTGTGGTTGTAAGTTGAAGACTACCTGTATGTCTAATACATTGTCTATATTTATATTATAAAACCTCTCAACTATAAAGTGCACCAATTTTTAAATGCACTATTATTACACGGTCTATGCACAATATAATCTACATTCAGCTTGGTGGAGGAGCAGGAAATTTATACATTAGGGATCCTTGGTGCTTTCTCAGTTTGGGTAATGAAATGTCTAAAAAAAAACAAGATCAGAGAGCTAAGGATTTCACAGTTCAACCCTGAGCTACAAATATTCTCTTCTATCAAAACTAATATTTGAAATGCTGTCATTTGTTTAACAGATAAAGAAGTGAAACTGAAAATGTATTTAATACAGTTAAAGTTTGTACTTTAACTTTTGTACTTAATTACAAGTTCCAACTTGCATGCTTATCAGTTGAACTATATGGAAAAAACCCTAGTTTTACCAATGGCACGAGGATTTCCAAGTGTTTTTTGTAATATGTTACTGATAAAATCAGAACATTCTTCAGTTCTCAGCATCTGGCCAGCTGTTTCTTCTAAGTAAAAGTTAGCTGTCATAAGAAAGATTCTTCCCAGTAACTTGTTGAAGTTGAGTAAGTCAGAAAATATTTTTTTACAAGGTCCCTTCCAATTGTTAATCTGAATGAGATCTCCCAGAATCAGATCTCCCAGAAAAAAGTGTTTCCGTACAGGAAGTGATCAAATGAAGAAACACTAAAATATTGCAAAAGATTTTATAGAGAAATAAACCGTTTTTCTGTCTCCTTGCAAGCAGCTGTTACATGTAGTGATATCCTCATTTTTGAGACATTTCAGGCAAGTATGTATTAAAAAGAGTATTTTTAGAGAAGGGGAGGGCGAGGGGGGAGAGATTAAATTTGCTTCCTCTTCTGAAGGCAAGCTATAAGCATAATGTCAGCATGATGGAATCTGTAAATTTAACTGATTTGTCAAGCTTGTCAGAAGCACTGCAGTTAAGGCTACAATGCTGAAGCCATCCTGTGGTAATCCTCTTCTCAGTCAAAGCCATGTTCAGTCAGTTTTTCCTGGAGTAAGAATTTTTTGCACTTCTATTGGTCTTTTACCCTTCTAAATGTACCTGCTTGCAGAAAACTTGCAACCTCATGAATATATAATGAAAAATAATAAGTGCAGAGATGAGGTTGTCTATAAATCGCTGTGACATTGCATTCACTACCTATGATTATTTTCATTGCAGAATTGAAATCAAACTTGTAAAAACCACATTTTTAAATGAACTCTGCCTTGCAAAGAAGTACAGTATGAGAGGTAGATTATGGATTTTAGGGTAAGGCAGAGAATCAGCACTTTGCAAATCATAAGCAACCCCCCCTAAACTGCTGCAAAGCACGTCCAGTGTAGTAACCATCC
>JANHZT010000563.1:52946-79540 GCA_032468215.1 Stegonotus admiraltiensis
AGTATCCTTCCCCTGCCATGCCCACCAAGCCACACCCACAGAACCGGTAGTAAAAAAAATTGGATTTCACCACTGGGCGAGTGTTTGCCAGATTTTAAATTTGTGCTTCCTTTTATTCTAAATTCCATCCAAATAGGGTATAAACATTTTACAGTTTGTATAAGCAGACTTCAGTCCAGGATTTTCCCCCCTATCTTATCCTCCCTACCCACCCTACTACTAGCCAAGAATTCAATTCTCGGTTATTCAGCAAATTCCATTTCATATTACCTTTCCTTTAGAGATATTATCCAAATTAGTCAACCATTTACCATCTGATTCAGATAGTAAATTGTGAAGTCAGGACTTCAAAATAAATTTAAAAAAAACCAATGTATTTAATAATGGGGACTTTATAATGAAAAACAACCCCCACACATATTTCAACAAAGATAAAAGGCATAGTGAATCATATATATTTATTAACAAACCAATAAGTAACAGAAATAAGTTAGGCATTATCTAAATTTTCAGTGCCCCAACTCTGTGAAATTTAAAGTGAAAAATTCTACTTTTTCATTACTTTTTAAAATCACAAATTCCTGAATTTCTCTGAATAAAGTAGTTTAACTGACATAGAAATCCTTAAGCAATGTAGTTGCTTTGGAAGTAGGATTGACAGAAAATTTCTTCCATTTTGAGTTGAATGGTATTCCAGGATGATAAAATTTAGAATATATGTTCCTGGTTGCTTTATTTAAAAACAAACAAAAAACCACCAAAGACTTAAGTTTTATATCCTTTTTGAGGGTGGCTACTGAAAGTATAAGTGGTTTGAAAACTATTATGTCCTCATTTAACTCCCGTCCTTTAATATTGCTGATATGGCACATAGTTAGATAATCAATTGTTGAAGAATGTATAACATGCTGTAATGCCAGGGTTGCATTTTGGAGGAATAGATTTTATACTTGTATGGATTTTATATGGTTTTAACCACTGACTGCCTGTATGAAGCCAATGGTATATTATAGAAATACTATTCAGTAAGTAAGTAACTAAATAAATAAATAAATGAATAAATTTGTGCATACTTGTTAAAGACTTTTTACTAATTTGGGGGTATCAGCTACACTCCTAATCACTGGCCTCAAGTCTGTTTAGAACTGTGTTAAGGTAATCCAGTTCTGTATTCAGAGTCTTATTGAACTAAATAGTTACATGTATACATAAAAACTGGGGAGAGAGTTTTATGAATAAACCAGCTTTGTGCATATCAAAAGTAATAATCAGAAGTTGAAATATTCATTAGGGGCTTACATTCTAATATTTTATGTATCTAAGCCAAAATGTGGCATTTTCCTCACTTTTCCTGAACAAGCTGACTTTCTGCAACATAGCCTTGTCAGGGTTCCAGCTTCGCTTGTGAATGCCAAGTCTGTTCCTTCTTAGGCAGACTCTGGACTTTCCTTCCCTTATTTCCTGATAAGCCAGCTTTTCCAGGCAGACGAGAAAGACTGAAATCTTGGCTTAGCTTGAATGTGTAAGAAAATGTAAAAACTATGCTAGATAACAGCCCTTCCTTCCTAAATTCTTCATTTCAGAAACAAAATGGAATTGTGGGAAGTACATCATCCTTTATAGCATTAAACATCTGAAAAAAAATCAAAATTTTTGGTTCATCTTTTGCAAATAACTCAGAAATTTACAAACCGTGATCTATTTTCTTCTGTCCACTGCTTCATGTGCTTGCAATACATTTTTCTATACAAATATGTGTTGGATATTGAAAGGATCTGCTGATTATTTGGTTCCCATGGTAACATCACCTGTATTTTGTCTAATAAAAGATGCTGATGATTATTTTCACAACCACCTTAGGCAATCCCATTTTACAACCACAGTTGAGTAGAATGTAGTCCAGGTTGCAACTCCAAACCATTTTATGCTGCTTTATAATACTCATTATAACCACTTTTACTAGACCAGCAAATCCCATGACATCAAATGTTTCATGATCGTATTGTAAACTGAAGCATTCTAACTTTAACTCTGCAAGTCTTGGTGGGCCTTTTTGTTTAATCCCAGCCCTTTGTTTTAAGAGATGGATTAAATTTAAGGTTTGATAGCTTTAATTTAAATGCAGTCAAACTTTTCTGTAAATTATAAAGGCCATCTGCAAGAGTACTAGGAAGGAAGCAGTGCTTACACATCACCATGAAAGGGGTTTTCTGCTGATGACAATGCACTGCTTTTGGCAGAGCTTATTCCCTGTGCATACAAAGCAGTGTTTAGCTCAAGTCACATAATTCATCCATAAAGTGTCTGTGCTTGACCCAAGTTTTGTGTCCAAACTTTCTAGCACTGGCTTTTGTTTAGGAAAGAATGACTCAGCCATCCCACTGTTCTTCATTTTACAGAGGTGTCAGGAATTTAACCAGTTAAAACTCTGAGGCCATTTCAGTTTGTGGGCTGGCTCTAGCATGAAACTATTATATACTCTGGGTCACGTGGCATAACATTTCATCCAAGCGAGTCTATTAATTCTGGCAGCAGCCAGAGAAAGTTTCAGAGCTTCTGGAATCCGGCAGTTGTACTGTTTCTTTAGAGCTTTGGGAAGCACCGCAGCATTTGCAGGCTCACGTAAGTTGTTGAACATTTTTTTTATTAGCCTAAGGTACTGAATATAATAATGCTTTTCCATTGTTCCAGAGTGGTAAACTTCACTACAATAACTGGTTTGGTTGGAAACCAACTCTGTCTCTCCTTCTTGAATTTTAGAAGTGCTTTTTCAGTCATTCATTGCCATGTACTCTCTTTGTAAGGAACTCTGATGTAAGGGAATCTTTGGATATAACTGGAAATGCTGCTTGAATGGAAATTTTAGTTTGCAAAATTCTGTGGTTTTGAACTAAATGGTCCAAAAATCATAGTATTTTCCATTAGCACTTAGGCTGTGTAAACCACGTTATCAACTTGTCTTAATACATTTCGCGGGGAAGACTGAGTAGGATGGCAAGAAGAAAAAAGGAGAATCAGTGTAGTATAGTTAAAGTTTTGGACTTGGACTAAAGAGAACCAAATTCAAGCCTATTACTTGCTCATGCAGGGGGTAGTGAAATTATTGTTTTGGGAACAAAATTAAACAACATTTTGACAATCTACTTGTTGGTCTGTCAGCTGCTTTACTGTACATATTTTCATAAAACCGATTATTTGCATTATAATAAGTTATAGTGGGGCTCATTACCACTTTGATCTCATGTTTTACATGTAAATATTCCTGGGTTCAATTTTTGCTGTCTTTAGTTTTAGAAGATCAGGCAGCTGGTGATAAAGACTTGTGATTTTGAAAATTGTCCAAGTGGATAACACTAGACTTCATAAAGGAAGAATAAGCTTCAGTGATGTACAAAAAGTTTATTATGAAGCTAATTCCCATGAACTCTTATCAAATGTTCTTAGATGATCAAACTGTTTTGTCCTGACTAAACTATTGGTCTATCTCAATTACCCAATGAATAACTATAAATTAATATATGCATTAGGATTAATTTCCTATCATCATTGCTTGATATTCATGCCTTAACCTCTTACTTTCTCCAGGATCCAGTCTTCTTCCAAAAGCTTTGATGTTTGCAATGGATCATCCTAACACAACACAGTCCCTGCCGGCTGTTGAAAACTCTGGCTCTATTGCTTCCCTGTCTGAAAAGAATGGAGGTAGTGGCAATGAATACTTTTATATCCTGATTGTCATGACCTTCTATGGAGTCTTTTTAATGGGAATCATGCTAGGCTATATGAACTCCAAAAGGAAAGAAAAGAAATCTAACTTGCTGCTGCTTTATAAAGATGAGCAGAGGAAATGGGGACAAGCTGTAAAGCCTCTGCCAACTGTCTCAGGACTGAGGTCCGTCCAGTTTCCAATGATGATCAGTATGCTGCAAGACAGCATGGTACCAGCTTTTTCCTGCACCTTGTGTTCCATGGAGGGAAACAGTGAATCTTCCTTGCCAGATGTTCACCTCACTATTGAAGAAGAAATGCCTGTTGATGAACCAGGAGAATCGACGGAAGCAGCCCTCCTCAAGGACAGTAGTGAAGGCTCTTCAGAAAGCATCCATCAACATTCCTAGCATTTCCAGACTCTGAAGATTCAACATTTTTGAAAAATTATAATCAGTTTTGCTTCTGGCATTGATCCATCCATCATCAGGATGGGTCATTATATTGTTGGAAGATGGAAAGAAAAGTAATAAGCCCAAATATAATGTATAACAGAATGTTTTGTTACTAAGAACAGAGAAGGATTTTTTTTTCTCTGAAGGAAATATCCTGGCTTCCCTTCAGCTTATTTCTGAATGTACAAATGTGAAAGTAGTGGTGATATGTATGTGACTATTTTATGAATAACCAGTGATTTGATAACTAATGCCACGAATATTTTACCTTATTAAATGTCTCAATGAGACATTCCTAGTCTCAAAATGATTAAACAGCAATAATACAGAGCAAAAACCAATCTTTGCTCACTCAGTGTCTAAGCGGCAGTCCACTTGAATGAATTCCTAACTTTCAGATATGTATAATCATGTAGAAGAAGTAAGTTTATACAGATATCTGAGCAATAACTGGGAAGGGGGCATGATAATGAAATAGCATGAAACAACAACACTTGTGACTCCAAGTATATAGCAACAAACAACAATTACTGCTATTTTTAAAAAAATGTTACTTGTTTGTCCCAAATAGAATGGATGTGGAAGTAAATCCTACATTAATGTAAATTTCTAGATCAGTAAGCATTGTACAAAACTGATAAGTTAGTTCTGTTAATCAGCTCAACATCCTGTTCATTCTGAATGAGTCATGAATCACAAAAAGACCAGGGGCTATAATGCCCCATTAGGATATGACTGCACCAAAAGCAGGCCCTGTATGACCACTCGGATGTTCTTGGTCTGTAGCTGTCATCATTGCAGCTCTTCATTAATCCATAATGAGTATAAAACATTGATCACAAACATGGTGAGTTTCTGGTTCTGGATTTCTAGTTTAAATAACCATTTTAGGAAGTATTCAAACCATAGTTCAGGAATTTTTTAATGATCATTTGTTATAGTATTTTACAAACATTAGTTAAAACATTACATGGGTTTTAAAAAGTTATACATGTAACAGTGATCCCAAAATTCATTACTTCCATCATGCATTGCATTGGACATCAACATTGGGCTTATAAGTATGAGAACAGAAACACTGCCAAAACTCTGAGTTTTCCAAGTTAAATAATGCAGAAAGATATGTATTGCCATGGGATACAGTCTGTGAAAACAGAGAGGGAATAGGCACAAATGAGGTAAAAGTCCTACTTTTCACTTCTATTTTAAGGCATTCGTTCTAATCCTAATTTCAGTTTCAACAGAGCTAACCAACTTCATTGATCAAAGAATATTGTCATTTTGTCTGTCTGATGTCAACAAGATCATTATGTTATAGGAACCTTGTTTGCTTGTTCGTTCATTGATGAGTGGCTACAAATCTCATTAAATGCAATAGATGTATTGCTACTATCTTTGCTGATCATCTTATGAGAACAATCTTGAGGTTTCTATATTACAAGAAGGAGTGTTTTCAATATTCTTAGATGCCAAACTATGTTTGGCTTTTTGCCTGGAATCACTTGAATTCTGAAATTGTACAATTCAAAATAATAAATGAGTTGATATATTTTTTCCATTGCTGTTTCTTCATTGATTATGAAACAAATGTATTGGTGACTCTCTATTCTTTTCAGCTTGACTCAAAAGTCAATTGTGTATATACTTTGATACTACAGTGTATATATTTGAACTGTATTTAAATATTTTTTCATTAACCCACATTTTATTTAAATAAAAACATGATAACGTTTTGTTATTTTTATGGAATGATTATTCAGTGACTAAGGTTTCTGCAACCAAAACTACTTTCTTCTTTTTTACCTTCAGCAAACCATTTCCTGGTAGTTTCCCGTACTCCTCATTGGAGTTATGGGATCAGGTTCATTTTAAGTGGCAATATCAGCTGTGATTCTTCTAACACATGTCATTCATCCAGGAACATTTCAGACTATTTTGTTCTTTAAATCTATGACAAGTATGCTGTTCAAAATAGAGTTTGTGTGTCTAAACCATTTGTTATTTATTTGTTTGCTTTGGCCGTTGTGATCAGCAGTAAATGGTAAGCCTACCACATTAGGTTGCAGAAAGCCAAATAAAAACTAAGTGACAACAGAGAATACAGATGACTTTAATCCTTTGCTGTCATCTCAAGGTCATTTAGATTTTTGCAGTCCTAATATGCTATAAATGTGAAGTGGTTCAATGTATTTTGTTAGTTTTTCATGAGCATTGCTATCATTCCCAATGGCCTTTTCTGCAATTCTCTAGCACAATAGATTTGGCTTTTTTTTAAAAAAATTAAGAATCAGTTCTATGGGAGTAACCCTATCTCCTAATAATTAGAATCTAAGTTGCAATTACCTTTCCGTGCTATTTCTTGCACATCAACCTGTTATTAAAGACAATATAACAGGCTGATTGTGGGCCTTGTGATCAAGTGGTAAATCCTTAAAATAAACAAGGATTCTTGCATATGAAGAAGGAGAAACAAGAATCAACTCATTGCTCACTTACAGAGGGCATGATATAGTATGTAAATCAGGTTTCCCTGCCTGAAGCTCTCTCTATGTTTTGGATTATAAGTCTGCTTAAATCTATGTAGGATGGATACTTCCAGTGCACACATTTGAAGGGCTAGACTGGGGTAAGATGCTTTAGGCAGAAAAAAACTTAAATAGAAAACATGTGACTTTTGGTAAAGACTGAGTCAGTGCACTTGCTAAAATACCTTTGATTCAGTTTTTTTGGCTGTGGCAAAGACTTGACGGGAAAGCCTGCAGTTAGAAGGCTATATAGTGCAATTTGGATAGAAAGTTCTCCACATGGCTCTACCTAGAGGGCAGGACCTTAGAAAATTTCCGCAGAAAGACTCTACCAGTTTGAAAGCAGCTTTGAACCTCTGTGATTCCCTAGTGCCAGCAGCATTCAAAAACCAAGCCAACTGGCAGCCATAAATTTGAAACTTCAGTAAAATCCTCTGTCTGTCTCTTAAATACTATCTCTGGGGAATTCATGGGGAATGTGTCTCTCACTTGCAACCCTCCCTCCCTCCCTCCCTCCTCCCTCCCTCCCTCCTTCTTCTGGTTTTCAGGCCTCTCGGGGGAAAGTTAGTTTGACCCGTTTGCAGTTTCCTCTCATAGAAATCCCTGGGATCTTTTTCCACAAATGGCCAGACAATGCACATTGTATGAAATAAGTAAATGGATATGGGTAAGACAAAAGGCATTTACTTCAGCCACTTTTTCACAGGGAGAGGTCAGTGAGAAGATTACTGTCTTGCAGCAGCTAAGGTCTTGACAGCGATTTTTGCTCTTTGCTCTCAGTGCTGTGAGGTTAGCAGAAGAGAAAATGCTCAGGGATCCTCTTCAAGCCGCTTTTGAAGCCACGCAGACAGGATGCAAAAATGGTGAGGAAGGGCTCTTACTTCTGAAATGGAGGCAAGAATGGCTCAGATAACCTTGAAAGGCCAAGCTGGCATGAGATTGCAGCCTGACAAGGCCAGCCCTTTCTTAAAGCAAATTATAACAGCCGGTGAGTCTGGTGTGCTTATTAAATGTCTTTTGCTCAAAGATGACAAGCAGGCAGTCGGCAGCCAGGCATCTGCAGACTTTCAGGATGAGAGGGAAGACATGACTAGTTAACCCCCAATTTGGAAATCTTCCAGCAGTGGGGGAAGGCAGCGATAACGCTGACACTGAAAACCTGGACAAGGAGAGGCAGAAAGTGAGATGAGGGGAATCAGCAGGAAAAAATGTGACATGCCACTATGTTGCCTAAAGAGCAGTGATTTCTGACAGTTTCTGTTCTTCATAAATAGGAATGGACAGTCCATAGAGTGAATAATTTTAACATAATTAAGGGATAGAAAAATAGTTATGAGACTTCAGCATTCTTGGACTCATATTAGTTTCTTAGGATAATTGTATTTAATGCAAAGCACACATTGCTTTATCCAACTAAGAGTAGCTGATGAGGAAAATATGATTATACCAACAAAGATCGTTAATTAGGCTCCTCTAGTTACACCGATGTTTGGTCCTTTGCTTGCTGCATCTTAAAATTTTGTTTACTAATGAACTTATACTTTAGATGAAATGATAATCTAAAATTATTTTAGTTTTTAATTGTAGGTATATTTTATGCATACAAAATCCAACTATGAGTAGCTGATGAAGAAAATATGATTATACCAACAAAGATCGTTAATTAGGCTTCTCTGGTTACACCAATGTTTGGTCCTTTGCTTGCTACATCTTAAAATTTTGTTTACTAATGTATGTATACTTTAGATGAAATGATAATCTAAAATTATTTTAGTTTTTAATTGTAGGTATATTTTATGCATACAAAATCACACAGACAATATGCGAACATAAAAACTAATGGGGAAGACATCTCTTACAAAACAATCATAACAAGATGAGCAGCCACTGTAAGTTAAAATCCACTGTTTGGTAGCAAAGAGATGCCTTCGTTCATTTTCCCAGGAAGCCAATTTGCATATTTAACTTTGTTTAAAATAATGCTCCATGGTTGCTATAGGAAACGTAGGCAGCAGTGTTCATGGTCTCAGACCTCTCTTCCTGCAAGACACGTCAACAGCATTTTTCAAGCTATTCATGAATGCCTGTTGTTGCAGATGCACTAGAAATAAATAAAATGCCATAGGGTATACCTCAAGAGAAAGGGGAAGGAGAATAGAGTTAACCATGTAGTAGTTTAATAGCACAGGTTCTCAGACTTCTCTGTCATGCTTCACTAATGTATAAATGACAGAACAGAAAACAATGTAAAAGACTCCAAATTTACATAAACTAATATGAGGGTTTTTTTTCTTTTTTTCTTTGATTTATATGCCACCATTCTCCGGAGACCCAGGGCGGCTTACAATGCGTTAAGCAATAGTTAATGGTATAAGTTAATGGTATAAGGTTCACCTTACATTTAATTAAAATTACATGACAATTCTGCTTTTGCTCTTTAGATAGGTATGGAAAAATGTCATTTGCTATGGGGCTGATAGCTGCTTAAATGACCCTAGAAGAAGCCCCCACTCCAAGAAAGTCTTAGGCTGGTCACCCAGATGCTTCCACTGTGATATTTTAAAGTAAGAAATAGCATTTTCTTTGAATGCAGAACCACCCCTAAGGCAGAAATAGGCAACAGACCACGTGTGGGCTACATAAATTTCCAGGCTCGTCACCACTATTCATCCACAAAATAAACAAATTTTATTGACAAAAGGTCAGCCTGTTTCTGGTTTTTATGAGTGGAAAACAACATCTAGGATATTTTCAGTTAGGGCAACATCTTAATCTCTACCTTAAAACATACTAAAAATATAGAAGTGTTCTTATTGTGATGCCACAAGACCTCAGCACAGCCTCCTGAGATCCTCCATAAATTCAAGAGGTTGAGCTGTGGCCTTACTCCTCATATATTGCCTACTTCCTGCTTTAAAGCAAAAGTGGGCAATTTTTTTCTTGCATACAATTTGCTATTTCCATTACCAACACAACTGTCTTTGTTATGGCTTGCAGCCAGATGCCAATATTCTTCTTATTCATGTCAGAATGAATGTCTTTTGTCTACCTCTCAAAATCATTAGCCAGTGAAGTTCTGCTATCCACAGAATTTATATAACTTTGGGATTATTCTCATAGAGCAACATCACATCATCATGGTGGCATCACGTGATGTATCGGAACTCCCCCCCCCTTTGCTAAACGGGGCATGGGCGTGGCCAGTGCATGATGCATCTGGCTCATGGGCTGGGAGTTTGACAGCCCTGTCAGAGAGTCAGACCTAAATGTTTAGTCATCTGTAACAACTTGCCTTTAACTTTCACCTGCTATCTCTCCAATCCTGGCTTGAGGGAAAAAGTAGAGAGAGTGCGAGAGTCTCTTCCAGGGGTACTATCAGCAGGTTCTGACAGGTTCTGGAAAACCAGTAGTGGAAATTTTGAGTAGTTCAGAGAATCGGCAAATACCACCTCTGGCTGGCCCCAGAGTAGGGTGGGAATGGAGATTTTGAAATATCCTTGCCCCAGAGTGGGGTGGGAATGGAGGTTTTGCAGTATCCTTCCCCTGCCACACCCATCAAGCCATGCCCACCAAGCCACACCACACCCACCAAGCCATGCCCACAGAACTGGTAGTAAAAAAAATTGAATTCCACCACTGGTCTCTCCTCACTAGATCTCTGCTTCGTTATCTGGTCCAAAGCCCCAAATCAGCCCAAATAGCTGACAGAACCTATATAAATCATCTCTCTCTTTTTCTTTCCCATCTCATGTCTGTTCATTATGCTTTAGTGCTCCTGTTATGCCAGTCTAGTGTTGTTGGGTTGTTAAAGAACACAGATATAATGTTAATCATAAAGCCTGCTAAACTTGTGTTTTTGAAATAAACAGACAATGCTTAAAATAAAAAGCCCAGGACAGAAGGACATGTCACTCAAAGCCACAGTGCCTCATTCTTACCCAAAAGCAGCATGGAAAATGACATTGAATATTAGAATGCAGACCTAGTAAAACTGGTTGCTTAAGGGGGACTATAGCACTATAACACCCAGAATAGCTAAAGATAGCCTTAAACTGTCTCAATTATTCTGGAGAGAAAGAAGTTCCTTGAGGATGGGCTCCAGCTTGGAAGACTAAAACTCTGGTCCCAGTGACTGACTCATATTGGATCCTGTCTCAGATATAGGTTGGACAAGATGAAGACAATACATCATAGGAATACAGAAGAAAAGCAGTTGGCAGAGCACGTTTGTGTAGTGGTTAGGGGCAAATGAAACAATGCTGGTAATCACATTGTATTATATTTAAGTGTAAGAATTTGATAGGTTATCCAAGAATTGCAATGGTATTTTTCCTCCCAGAGGAAAGAAAACAACAAAACATGTAAAAGCCATTTCTGTTTCATCTGTTTAAACGACAATGGTAAAAAGAATTTAAAAGTAGTATTAAACAGACCACCTTTTCTGTTGAAGAAGTTTTCTCTTAACTTTGATGTTTGGGGATTAGAAAATTAACCGCCTACTGCAGCAATGAAAATAATAAGAAACTAACTAATGGTGCAGTTCAGTTAATGTCAGTCAGCAATTCCTGAAAATAAATTTAATAAAGGATATTAGCCAAAATTTATATATTATACTTTAACACAGCTGATAAATCCACTGTATTTTTCAAGAGGAAAAAAGAGAACGAAATGAAAACGTGCTTCTATAACACATATCTTATTTGACTGGAAACAGGAAGAGGAGGAGGAAATGGCAGAATAGATTGGCATAAATCTTTGCATCTGTCCAGAATAAAAATAAAAACAAAACACACCATTGAATGTTTAATTGGCAATGATACGAAGCAAAGCTATTTCCTGGATGCTAAAGTAATTTCTTCAAACATAATAGGAATTATGAGAGTAGTAACAAACTGAGACTGAGTCTTCATCTGTTCTCAATAGTGAGGTAAATTTAAGTTTTGGAGTGCTGCCACATCAGACTATATATAATAACATGGAAAAGATGTTTGGATCTGATGAAATACTTGCATTCAAATCCAGAATTCTTTTCCCATAGTAGCCAATCCAAATGTCTCTTTCAAATCTGCAAGCTTCTGATAAATAGAATGTATACATTAAAGTGTTTCTCTATTTGAAAAAATAAAGAAAAAGGATGCTATGTACTGAAAATTAAATAAGGAAGAAAATCAGGCTAGAATACTACTGCCAAGAAGAGCCTCAAATCATGAGAAATACCCACACCCATCCACAGTCTGAAGGGATACAATCCAAAGTGGTTCAGACAATTATGTGTTGAGTTGATTTCCCCAGCAATGATATGATATTATTGCTAGGGGCCTATTAGTATACTAGATTCAGGCTCCTATTTTAGATATTGGTGCAGAAATAGCAACATTTTACTGATTGTGTTGAGTCTTCCATGTAACCATGAGGTAGGAAGATTTTTGGTTAAGCTTACTTCTAAGTTCTTGGCTTCCCCATATGGTCAGACATAAAGACTGACCTAAATATAAGAATGTAAGCAGCTTGGAGCCTGCCACTATAATTTCTGTGTCAGTTCTGATTGGTTGTGGCTTCTTGGTCAATAATACAGTACAGATCTGCAAACAAATACATCAGTCAATTTAATCAGCCAAGTTTCCCTTCATTGTAACTATGAAATCAGAAAACTTGGACAGCAGATAATGTAACCACTGGAAATGCCCAAAACACATGGATCATTGTAAACATACTGTATTGCTACTACTTCTACCACTACTTCTACATTTTAACATTAAACTAATTTAAATGCACAATATACTGTACAATTATATCTATTTTAAAGGTTATAAGTGTGGTTTTCCACCCCAAATGAAGTTAGAGAAAAGGAAAATTTACTCTTGTCCCTATATTTTCTTGGTCATTGTGGGAAAATATACACATTTTTGAAAAGGGATTTCATTTGTGTGTTTAAGTCAGAGTTGACTCCTGGAAACCAATGGGACAACTCCTTGCAGTTTTCTTGGCAATGTTTTTAGTAATGATTTGTCATTGCCTATTTCCTAGGGCTGAGAGAGAGTGACTGGGCTTCATACTTAATGCAGAACTGGAGCTCATGGTCTGTCAGTTTCTATCCTGATGTTTTAACTATTACACCAAGATACATTCTTTTGAATAGGAATGAACCTGAAGAAATGTAAATCAGTCTGCCCTTATTTTGCATTGGTTGTAATGGGTAGAATGCAGTGGTGGGTTTCAATTTCAGCTGCTACTGGTTCGCTTGTGGGCACTCACACGCTCGCACACATGACGCTTCTGCACAGAGACATCTGGGTGGGTGGGCGAAGCCTCCTGCCACTGCTGCTACCAGTTCGCCCAATCCAGGGTGAACTAGTAGCAACCCACCACTGGTAGAATGAACAAACTGCCCCTTTTTATTTTCAGAACATATTGGAAAAGTTATAAACAAGCTCCTCCTCTAAACCATGTCCTATGCACTCTTTCTTCTCCAATCTGTTGCCCTCCATATTGTATGTACTGGAACTTCAACTGGGAATTGCTGTCCCCACACATCTGGGAGATACTTAGTTGGAAAAAACCACTGTATTTTACTGGAATTTGTGGAATTCCATGCTGCTGCACACATTTGAATTTTCACAAATTGTACACCCCTCAGATGCTATACTATTCAGACAGAATAGTTTCTTAGACAGAAATTAATCCTAGAATGATTTACAAAAGTATGTAGAAATCCACAGGGACCTCACATTTGTCTTAGTTTTGAAATGCAATAAAATATAATGTTCTATTAATTGAGCTTAATATAGTAATGACTCACTTGTCCCACTGATTTCAGAGGATCTTCCCTCAATATAACATTTTGGTCTAAGTCAGGGTGAAATGCTACCGGTTCGGGCAAACTGCTCGAACTGGTAGTAAAAAATGCTACTGATTCACTGAACTGGTAGTAAAAAAAATGTAAAAAAAAAAGTTCCAACGATCAGTTGAGCGATGCACGATCGTCAGAACTTTTTTTTTTACTTATTATGCAGTGCGCATGCGCGGGCAGCGAACTGGTAGCAAATCGGTTCAGATTTCACCACTGGTCTAACTCAATATGTCTGCTCCAAAGCCTCCTAAATGCACTTGTTGACAAAGAAAGATAATCAACTGGCTCTGATCATTGACAATAGTTTTTATAAATCATTATTTTAGACAATAGTTTAGAACTTTAGCCAAAGCATGCTATATTTGTGGTCACAACATAAACTGTGCTTATTACCACGTGGCAAATGCATAGTAATTCAAAACTGTGCATAGCAAGAAACCATTACAATGTCTGTCAATAAATGGCTAGTGGTGTGTACCAACAGATGCTCCAACTTGAGTAGTTATGAATTTGAATCTTCAGCATAAATAAGGAAGCTCAGAAATGGGTATATTCAGTTCCATGATAAAATAGACCCAAACAGGTTGGTAAATTATTCTTAGAAACTACATTAAAGAAAGAAAAAATGTGCATCTGCTTAGAGAACCATCTTCCTTTTAATTCTCTATAAGTAGGATTGATAAATCTGTTAGTAGTGTTTCTCTTACCAACTGTAGCAGCAAAAACTCTAAAGCCTTTGTTAGTCTTAGTATGGAGAAGGTCTGTTGCATCTGACTGTCTTGTAGTTATTACAGATAACGAGTGGAATGAAGTAAAAAGCCAATTTCACTGCTATAAAATTGGTAAGATAACCAGAAATTCAAGCCAAGACTTATAAGACTTAAGCTGCCAAAGAGTTCTACCTGGATGGGTAAATCTTACTTTTTCTCCCACATTAAGCAAACAATATTTTTTTTATGGATAATGTTTAGGTTGCAATAATTTTTAATTAAATGAACCAAATCATACTTTCCCATTATAATTTTTATAACAGTATGAAATCTACTAGAGATACATTTTTCCTCTCTATATGAATTTAATAGCCATAATAATATTATGGCAACAGATCTACAAAATTATGCAAAAGTAGATTGAAAGTAGCCTTTTTCCTTTCTCAATAGTTGTTACTGCTATCCAATATGAAAAAGATTTCTTGGTAACTGAAACAACTGATTTCATCTTCCTAATGCCAGTTTCTCACAGTAAGTTCCCCCCAGAATTTCTCTTATGCCTGAACCCCACGCCTACTCAAGCCTCAAGAACTATAAACTAATTAAATCAGAATTTTGCAGGCTGGGAAAGAAGAAACACAACATGTGATGTGTTTTTTAAAAAAATGTTCAGTTAATATATAGATATTTGGGAATCATGCCAAATAGATCACCAAATTTGGTTTGTTTGGTAAGGGATGGTGAGATTCTAATTGTGTTGGATCTCTGGGTTACATACACTCAGGATTCATAGGGGAAAAGTTCAAATCTCAAATCTGCCGAATTTCAATCTCAAATCTCAGATCTGCAGATTCATAGTGGAAATGTTTTGTCACTGAAGACACATGTAATGTAACTATTATGTTTTTAAAACTCAGGCATTGCTTCTGCCAAAGCACCTAGAACCCTGCAATATATGCTGTTTCTTTTCTCTTAATAACATTGTCTATCATCTTTTTTCACTCGGTGTGCAATTAATTGACAATCAGTAAAATGAGTTGGAAGTAAAGTCCAAAAAGATCTTGGGTTGGTTGTGCACAAAATAGTTTTAAACACAATAGCCTCATTCTATGGGCCAATATTTATTTGTAGCTGAATGTATTTTTGTGTCGACAGGATTGGACAAGATATCATACCCATGTGTATAATAATTAATGGATATTGAAAGGCTAAATACATTGAAAACTTACTGTCTTCTTTGCTTTGTCTGGAAAATTTACACATTATTTCCATGAACTTTATCAAGAATATTAATTGTTTGTGAAAGATCATTTAGAACTTAGATTGTCATCTAAGACAATCTAACTCTCATTAAACAAAATATGTAAAAGTATTCTGGAATACTGTTTGTGAAAGATCATTTAGAATTTAGATTGTCATCTAAGACAATCTAACTCTCATTAAACAAATATGTAAAAGTATTCTGGAAACAAAGCATGGCTTTTCTGTATTTTAGAAAAGAATGTGAAGTAGCATCTTGAATAAACAGGCCTGCCTTATTCCTATTAAAAAGGCACAGTTGCATCTACAGGATAATGTCAGGAATCATTGAAGACGAACTGGAAATACAGTAGATAGATTTTCATCTGATGTAAATTCCTTCTGCTTGCTTACTCTTGGACTATTTCACGTGAGCTCCTGCATGTATTCGTACGTCACTGGAGAGATACTGGCAGCAGTTGGGAACATTTTTTTAAAGAAGCTCTTAAGATCAAATGTGAAATGCAGCTTAGGGAATGATTAATTAACACAAATACACAATATGGGTCACGATTACAAAAATCTACTCCATCTGTGGATCCTTGCATGCGTACATGCTTCTTTCTGGAAAATAAACCAGTCTGGCTTCTTTCGAGGAGGAAAATGCTTTTTGAATCCTACACATTTTCTTTTTAAGAAACAGAGTAGAGGAGTTAGCTTAGAAAGAACAGCTAATGTTAAAACTATGAAGGGTTGTGCTATTTTGTTTCTAGGAGTTTACCAACTATGAGAAGAAGAAAAAATAGAGCCCCATAACCTGACTGGAATCCATTTCTTCCCACTCTATAAAAAGCAAAGATTGTAGCCATTTTGTTAGCATATTTCATGTACGTGAACACTGTAAGCTCAGGTCACCAACAAATACCTGGGCAATGTTGGTAAATTATATATGGGATGAGGGGTTTCATTCTGTCTTTGACCACCTCTTTCTCTAGAGACTTTTCTCCAGCCCAAAGTCTTTTCATCCAGCTAGGCTTAGTTCAGTTTTTGGCAGCTGCTGAGAGGAAAAGCATTTGAGAAAAGTATGTATACTATATGTAAACAGTAATTTATAGAGGAATAATAGCCTTGCTTTGACTAAGTTTCAGGTCTTACCCACAAATGTTTTAATGCACAAGTGCCTACTAATAACTACCCTCAAACCTTTTGGTACCATGTAGTATATTTAATATGATTTTAAAGTAAATTGTAAATAAATATGCAAAAGTTATGATTATACCTTAATTAAATTCAGTTGATAAAAATTGCAATATAAAATTAGCAAAGTAAGAAATTAATCATTTTTATTTTATATGAGGTACCATATCTAACCATAGCAAAATACTTGGGAACTGAAGTATATCTTTTTTCAGAATCATGATATTCAAAATGTGGGAAATTGTACTGCTAAATAAACCAAATATGTAGATGTTTTGTTTTATACTTGGATTAATCCACCAGCTTCTGACTTCTGCATGTTCTCTATTTCACTGGGGAGGGAAAACATAGATGAAGCAAAGGCATATACTGTATGAGAAGCAATAACTGAAATGAAGAATCCAAAGAGGTAAGGATAATCTGAATTAAATTTGATTGCCTATCTGTGCACTAAAATACATTCTTCACATAAATCCATCGATGAAATGGAATGGTATGGGGATGCAGGGGGCATTTCCCTTTTGGATGAATAGAGCAAATCTTTAGTCTATCAAATACTGGCAATACAGTTTCTGGTCTATGACCGCAATAAAGTATGTATGTATGTATGTATGTATGTATGTATGTATGTATGTATGTAAAATTTTTCTTTGATATGGCGAGAAACCCATCACAGGTTCCTCTGATATTATTAAACTACAAATTCTAGCAGTCTTCAAACTAATGAATGCTATAGTTGACAAGAATAGACTGCTCATTCCATAGTGGCTAAAGGAAAGATGTAAGCTTTGAATTGTTGATTGCATAAAGAGATGCTTTTTCTTCATTTTCATAAGATATGATACAGCAAATTATTTTGTTATGAAAATATATAGTTGTAACTCCTCTAGCTTAGAACTGTTACATGATTCTGGAAGTACTTCAACCATTTGATTTATTTCCACAAGATGGTGCAGTAGAGCTAATGATCTTTTCAGCAGGGCTAATGATCTTTTCAGCACACAGTCTGGACTTGGGAAGGAATATAATATGAAAAATAAAAACTGAACAAAAACATCCTTCTAGAATATTTTGCTTTGAAAATAAAACAGCAAAATATCTTATTGTTTGGATTCCTTTCCCCCAGCCATTACTATAAGGACCTCCAACTGTATATAATTAATGCACAGCCCATTTAAAGGGTTTAGTAGACCTCAAATTCTTTTATATATTGATTTTATTTATTTTAACACATTTCTATTTATACAAAATACACTTATACACATGACAACAGATGTTAGGATATGTTGTGATTCTCATTGGAAATTACACTCAATTCCTTCATCAACAGAATGGCAGATCAAGCTGACAGAGAAAGCACTGATATCAAAAATATCTTTTAAAAATAAATTTAAACTATCTTTAATTTGGGAGCCATTGATATATTATACAGACATCTACCCTATCTGAAGTTTGGATTTCTCTTACCATAAATCTTAAAACATCAAGTTCTGTCTGACTGGCATAAATTCTGATCAGTTCTTATTATTTGTACTGATGATTCCTATTAATTTGATTCTTTTTATTCACATTTTTACTTGACTTTAATAATAATTTTTAAACTAGCATATGATTATCATTATATACTGTCTTAATTCAATGTTACTATTAGAAAAACAGGATTTTTAAAAATTAATTAACATCTTCATTTGTATAGCTTCCTAAATTCCTCTTTCTAGTTCTTTTCGTGGCTTATTCATTGACTCAACTAATTTACTTTGATGATCCATATCTTTTAAAATATTTTTCTGCCTAAGTTGAGTATGCACATAATATATGGACAAACATAAATGCAAGATCAAATGCAAATCTTATATATTTTATTTTTATCTTTTTCTTGGGAAAGTCAGACTAGCATTTATGTATATCACAAATTTTGTTCCCATAACAACAGCCTATGATAGATGGTTTGCACTGGGCAGAAATCAGGGGCACAATGATATAGGAAAAATATTTCTTTATGTCCTGATTACAAGTAGCACAGTAGCATTTGGTTAAACCTTGTGAGAAATAAAAAGTGATGTAAAAATGGGCCTTTGCCCCATCCGGCAAAGTTATGTATTCTTATTTACTCATAGTTGCATGACAGCAAATTCTAAACATAATCTTCTAAAAAAGATCAGCATCTCAAAGGCCAACTTCCCAGAAGCCTTCAGAGAATTAGTTTGGGAGCATATGGATATCACAGCTAGGTAGCAACTAGGCACTGACTTTTGTGGGTCATGCTTTCTTTAAAAATTATTTAGAATGTACACATTACAGCAAGTCCAAAAGCAATTAATTGAAAATGGTCTAAAACAATTATAAATGTGCAAACTGCAGATAAACAAAACAAAATCTGAGCAACTTAACTAGCCGATACATCTAGTCTTTACAACAATATTGCAAAAGAATGCAAATGATAAGAAACATAACAATAAATAAGGAATAGAAAAATAATAATTAAACCTTAAACACAAAATTAAACATGCATTTAGAGGGAAATACCTATTTCCCCAAAGCTTCACAATGCAGGTTGTCCTCCTTTTCTCAGTTCTTTCTAATATAGGTTAGTTGTAGTATTTACAGTAAAGTTGACACTTTCTCAACTATTCAGCAAACTTTGGTTCTTCTGCCATTTCTCACCAGGCAGTGGCACCTAGACGACCTTATCTCATTTTAGAGATAAGCAAGCCTGGTTCTGGGTCTCTAGGCTAGATAGGATATGAACATATTGTGGAGAAAAATAGCAAATCACGGTCATATTGTTTCCAGAAAAAATACATGGATGTATTTCCTAGATACTGAGTTCATCTTGGTGGAGACTTTTATTTTTTTACTATGATCTATTTTTTCTGTAATTTCCTGTAATTAGCATGAGTGGAAATGAGAATGAAGATTTCACAACAGTATCCATTTTGGAGATTAAATGGAGCGCAATACTGGAGTGTTCTGAAGCACTCTTCTGTTAGCACCATTTTCACGTAGAATATAATAACCAGCCTACAGATTTTACTCTGTAGAACCTTAGCAGAACCCTTTTCCATTGTGCAAATATGACTGCCTAGAAAAGTTATTCAACTATTGTATCAATGATTATTTAGAAAGATAACTATATGCTAAATATATACTAAAAATAAATCCCACTGAGTTTAGTGGCAGTTTTGACCAAGTGAATCTATGCTGGATTGCTATTGTATAGATAATGATGCCTAATTTCCAGAATCTACTCAGGATGATTATCAGAAAAACTATTTGTGTAGAAGAAGGGAGAAAAGGGAAAATACCACACAAAGGTCAACTTGTTCTGGCTCATTTTCCAGAAGACTGCTACGAGTTTACATTGCTTAACAGCTTGTAACGTAACTGGTTTAGCTAAAATCACTAGGCACATAAACAGAAACATGCTGCAAAATGAATTAAACAGCTTCAATCTTCTAAAGGCATTCAGACTAAACAGTTTGTACAAAAGAATGGCATTGTGAAGGAATCACTGTAATTTTCTTGGGGAGTTTAAGGTGACTAAACCCAATCTAATCAGTTCTGCAACAGCTCCAGAAAGTCTGGCCATGATAGGAGTTGTCGGGAGCTGTCATTTAGCCATGTTTTGGAGGGCCTTAGTTTTCCCTCCCATAAGGAACAGCACTCTTAGCTCAATCTAAAACGCCACAGACGTAGACACTTTGAGCAACATATACATATGTATGTGTGTCTGTTTTAATATCTGCATTTAATATACATTTTTAACATTTAAAAGGGTTAGGCTGCCATTCTGCTTGAGTATGTTTTCTTTCCTGGCTCTGTTCTCTATCATCCTTCAGCTGGAAAAAGTATGAATTTCAATGGAGGAAGAAATTAAACAATTCATATAATTTTTCAGTGTCAAAATATTGAAATCTTTACCTTAAGATATGAAAAGACCTTTACTGTGTAGAAGTTACAAGTAATTGGCAAAAGAAAAACAGATGATTTGCTCATGAATCTTTCTCATTCAGGCCAAAACCTTCTACTAATTACAAGCATAATATTTTGTGAAAATACCATTGGTAGGAGATTATATCAGTGGGAGATGCAAGTTAGCCATTGCTCCTAACAGGAATATTTCCATGTGGGGCATGGAAGAAGCAGCTTCAAAAAAAAAGGAAGGGGGGCAGTTTTTTTTATCACATCCTCCTGCCTCCAATACAGAGCCGTCATCTGGGCCTTCCCCTGACTCCAGGACTGGTCCATTGTCCTCCACAGCCTCCTCACTGTCCTACTCCATTGCCAGGTCCGCAGACTGCTGGCGGACCACAACAATCCTGTATCCTCTAAATTTATTTAGCTTGCGTTTCACATCCATTTGATTAAAAAATAAAAAGAGAAGTTAAACAGCTAATGGTTTCATGTTAACCAGCAGGATGCAAAAAGATGCAGTTTTATGAGCTTTACTTATTACCTGGTTCAAGTCAACAATTTTTGACCTGAAGAAGTTGATTAAAAAAAAAGTTTTAATTTGTTATAAAACTGAATCATTCTTTTTAAAGTGCTAAATCAAATGTTATACTAGGTATATCTGGCAGCTCATCAATTTTCTTAAAAAAATAATTGTAAGGACATCTGTAAAAATTAGCACACTTGTAATGGGATAACTTTTCAGTCTGACAAAATGGGTTGTAGTCTGCAAAAGCTTCCACAGTGAATAATATTTCTAGTACAGCCTTCCACTATATAGATGTAAAATACTAAGATTCCCTAGAGATAGAGCTTCTGCCAATGTTGCCTAAAATACTGAGGTTGCTTTTGCTGAAATGTCACTTTCTTAACTATATTTGGATTAAAATGAAAGCTGCTGCCAAGTCTCCTATACGGTTTTCTGGGAAGAGCCATCACTGAATCTTCTGTTTGAAAAGCTTTGCTCTGCTATCTTGTTTCTAATATAATTTCTGTCCTGTATAGTCCTATATAGCAACTTCAAGATTTTATATCATTTTTGGCACTCATCAATAGTTTGAACAAGCATAGAGCAACATGCAATTCTTGCCCAAATCCAACCCCCGTCCTAAAGGTCCATAAACAATACCAACAAATTGCAAAGTTTCTAAGCAAAAGAATGGGAAGTTTATTACATAGGGAATAGTTACATTATTATTAATTCATGTAACTGTGTGTAAATTAAAATTAATTAAATGAACTTAGCTTTGACTTATCCTTCCCTACCTCTTTATCTTACTTGCTCCTACATTTTGGAAGTATAACCCACAAATATGATATGACTCAGGCCTCCAAACATTGTGTTCCCATGCTACCTTAGGAGAACTTTATCAGACCAGAGACCGGCACAGAATTACACTGAAGCACAAATTGGCTTATTTGCAGCACTAAAGTCTAAGACAGAACTAAAGAAGACAGGGATTTACCCCACTCCTTTTTAGCATTGATGGTGTTACCTAAGTGGCTAAAGAAACATTTGCAAGAAAACAGCCAAGGTCAGAGAGCACCAAGCACCCCACAGTTCAACCCTGAGCCACAAATATTCTCTTCTATGGATATACAATATACACATGTGTAGCTACAACAGCAAGGTAATTACATGTTTATAGGTAACAGGAAATATTTGATTAGATATAGCACCTTGTGTACCCAGAGATGCCACTTTGCACTGGTTCAGGTGAACCAGTAGTTAAGTTTA
The DNA here is from genome assembly GCA_032468215.1 of Stegonotus admiraltiensis. Classification (NCBI taxonomy): domain Eukaryota; kingdom Metazoa; phylum Chordata; class Lepidosauria; order Squamata; family Colubridae; genus Stegonotus; species Stegonotus admiraltiensis. The sequence goes on from JANHZT010000563.1 coordinate 75,320, forward strand.
TGCACAGTTCGCCAAACCAACAAATGCCACCACTGGCTGGCCCTGCCTGCCCCAACCTATCTCACTGTGCCCCTTTTGGCCACTGGCTAGAGTCCCACCCATGCCCAGCTACTCTCTGGCTTCTTTGCTCGCTCGCCCAGACCACATGTCCCAGATGATCTGTGCACCTTGCCCACTTGCCTGCCTTTGCTGCGGCCTACCATGCTGGCCACACAGCCCAGCTGATATCCATGCCTCGCCCATTCTGCTTACTGCGGCTGCCCGCAAAGGTAAGGTGCTCGGCCAAAGGGCTGCCTCAGGCTGGACACAGCAAGGTTTGGCCTTATTTCGGGTCTGGCTCTTGCCATTGGAGCAGCAGCAAGTCCTGGCACACAATCTACTCCTCAAGCTCCCAATACCCAAACCAGTGAGCTGAAAGAGAGATTCTCCATCATGCTGGTGAGTACATATGGACCGAGTGGGTTTTTTGCTTTCCCCCCCACTTCCCCATCACGATCCAGCATGGGGCAGTCAGCCGAATGGAGGTGGAAAACCAGGGGTTTCCATCGGCCCTTCTCTTTTTTCCCCTCTAGCCTTCTTTTGCCAGCATGTGCCACCAGGCTTGGCAGGCAGTTGTGATCTTTAGATGGGCTTTTCTTTTGTCAACCCAAGATGGGGGAGAAAGGGGCTCGGAATGGTACATAGGAAATCGCCCTGTCTCTGGAGCATCAGCTGGTCTGTGCTGCCCCACCTTGCCATGAGTGACGTCAAGTTGGCCACGCCCACTCAGTCACATGACCACCCACGCCCACCCACCCACGCCCACCCACCCAGTCATTAGGGCAGAGAACCAGTTGTTAAAAAATTTGCAGCCCATCACTGTGTGTACCTAATGAGATAACTGAGGCCATTAGGGTATAACTATGAAACAATGAGGCAGGACTACAAAGGCAATTAGATTTTGAAAGAATAGAGGGACCATATTTCATGAATATAATTTCTTTCAAGGGTGTAACTTTCTTTTGCTTTCTCAGAACTCTGCTGCCTCCCAGGATCTTTTCCTAGTTTATAAGCTTTCTTTGGTGTTCTAATGTTTTATGACTGAGCTGACAGTTTAGTGCGCCTGGGAAAATGTATTTGTGACGGTGTGTGTGTGTGTGTGTGTGTGTGTGTGTGTGGTAGTTGCCTACAGTAATTTGACCTCATTTAGCTGAGTTAGTGCTTTCCTTTCCTTTGGAAGATGTATTTGGGTTAGGGTCCTTTAGTTTGATCCTTCAATGTATAGCACTACAACTTTGAGTTACGTGGGAAGTCTATAGATCAAATGAGCAGTGATCACTAGGTTGATAATATCATTATGTTTTAATTGCAATCACTGCATTTATTTGCAATAATTTATTTGCATTTATTTGCAACTGCATATAGGAAAATACACTCCAAAACATAAAACACAGGAAACATAGATAATTTCCAATAACTTTCCCCCTTCCCCATTGCCAAATCTTGAATTATGCTATTATGGCATAATTCATAATTCTTTATGGTATTTTGGATAGCTTCATTTAGTAAAAGTTTTCCTGCTTGGTCTTTTTTGAAATATTCAAATGTAGCACCTTTAGTTACCTTACCTGTTCTGTGTTCAACATGTAATCAAATAGATATGCAACCTGTGCTATCACATGAATTTTAAAATAAAAAATGGCTGCTATGGGATAATCCAGAACTTAAAATCTGATTAAAAAACATCTTATATGGAAGATTTCAACAATATTAGGATTTTTACTTTAGAGTCACTGCTAGATGACAATGAAGAGTTTTTATCATATTTTATGTTAAATACCATTTGTCCATTGCCACCCACTGGTGATATTTAAAACAACAACTTTTACTGCCATTTGGACTGGTACATTTTCAGCTTCCAAACCCACATGCTAGAAACCACCAGTAAAATTTGTGAGGTAAAAACCCTACAATTAATCTTTATTTATAAAATATTTATCAATGCATCAATCTGATATGTAAATTTTAAAAACGGAATTGAATACAAAGTAGATATCTCCTCTTTGTCTAAATGTCAATATCCAACATTTCAACTGATATTAGATTATGACTTACTCAAGAAAAGGTATTTTGGATCTACTGGACACCTTTGCATTTGTATGGAAAAGGAATGAGTCACTCAGCATATTGTTGGAAATGCAAAGAGAACAATACTGTATTAAAACTTTTGTTTCAATGTCCTTTTTTCTAGGAAGAAGTAATTACATATATTGATTTCGAAACCAAGATTTTATATTTTCAGATGTCCATGTTCTTTTGAACGGTATACATATTATATGGAAAGGTATGACTGGACAACAAAAGAGATTCTCTGCCTTCCTTTATTGCTAAAAGACTAATTTTTCAATATTGGAAATGCAACTTTATGGCCTCAATTACTCAGTGTACTGAATACCTGATGTTACTTGCAAGTTACAAAGAGATGCTTACCAATATAGACTATATATATACAAGTACAATGAAATGTAGCTCTACTGAAACTGTTTTTGTAAAAATTTCCATAACCAAACATAACCAGTTAGAATAATTATAATTAAAAGATGCAAACAAATTGTTTCCCAATTGCAAGGGAAAGAAGGATGGAGCTAGTTGAGAAATATACATTAATTTCTGAACAAAAAAATGCAATTCTGCTGCCATCATAGTTTATAAAGCCTGCTTTCAAAATGTACACAGCACACTGCTATTCTTAAACTAGTAATAACGTAAAGTTTCTGATATTTTTTGCATGTTATGAAAACAATTAGAATATTGTTTTCTGCTCAAGTTCTAATCAAGTAAATACAAAAGAGAAAATTGCATCCCCATCAACACTGGCAAGGCAAGCTATTATATATAAATAGGGAGCGAACTCACACTGTAATGTACAGTAATGATGTCACCTAGTTTAGTAATGAAATGTCTGCAACAAATAATAAGCTCAGTGATCACCAAGAATCCCACAATAAATATGTTTCTCCAGTTTCTTTGCTGAAGACATAACAACATATGTTTCTTAAATAACAATAGACCAATAATGAAAAAAACACACAAAAGTGTCTGCTCTCGAAATACAAATCTACAGACACTAAATTAAGTACCAGGGAGTAAATATGTTAAATGTAGGTTTGTATAAGCTCATTACTAGCAAAATTCTATTTTTTAAAAATAGATTTTAGTTTCTGGAATAAAACAACACATTAAATGATGACGTGCCATCAAGTCATTTTCGCCTCCTAATGTCCAGATTTTCTCCATGACAATCTATCTCTAAACACAGTCATCTTCTTCTCTTGATATATGTTTTGCATATAGGTTGAATAAATAAAGGGAGAGTACACTGCCTTGTCACAGTCCTTTGCCAATTTTCAGCCGGTCAATTTCATCAGGTTCTGTCTGTAGTTGGCTTCCTGACCTGTATGTAAGTTTCTCATGAGGATAATGAGCTGTTCTGGGATTCTCATTTTTCTGAGCATTCACCACAGATTGACACGATTGACACAATCGAAGACCTTTCTATACTTGTGCTTCTTTTGGGTATTCTTTGGCCTTTTCAACTACCCAGCATGCATCAACAATAATGTCTATGTTCTTTGGCCTTTTCTAAAGCCATCTCAAACATCTGGCATTTATTTTCCCATGCAGGGCTTTAATCCACATTGGATAACCCTAAGCATGATTTTGTTAGTATATGAACTTAAGGATAGTGTACAATTGTTTATACACTCTCTTAAGTCTCCATTTGGAATGTAGATTGACCTCTTCCACAGTTGGCTACAGTGCCATTCTCCAGATTTGCTGGCATAGCTCGGGTAGAACCTTGATGAATTATTCTTCTGTTGCTTGCCATTTATCAGTAAGTATTCCATCAGTTCCCCTTTCGTTTCCTGTATAGCATCATCATCAACTAGACAGCCCAAAGACTTTAATCTAGTCAAATCATAATAATATGAATATCAAATTAAGTAGTATTAAAAAAGATTTTCAGCACTTTCTCAGTGGCACGTTATGTGCCACCCAACCTGAGGGTGACACCATCTTCTGGCACTTTATCATCAATCATTTGATGATAAAGGAGCCTGAGTGGAGTAGGAAGGAGCCTGAGTGGTGTAGGAGACTAATGCTTCTACTAAAAGGCAGTATTTAACTTCCAGCTGCCTGCAATTACTGCGAGTTCAATTCTCACCAGGCTCAAGGTTGACT
>JANHZT010000563.1:89555-99595 GCA_032468215.1 Stegonotus admiraltiensis
GCGCATAGAATTATGGGTGTGGGCCCTCACGTGCGCAACCCCCCCACACTCCCCCCGCTTTTGGCACGTGATGGCAAAAAGGTTAGCCATCACTGCTATATGGCATAGGACTGGATCACTAGAAGGACTGTTTCTCCCAAGAACATCTGTCCACCCCAAATGCTCCATATTCCTTCTTTTAAAACTTGTCATTTAATGGGACCTAGGAAATATGTCTTTTCTGTAATTGCCCTTGCTCTCTGGAAAGATCTCCAATAGATACAGGCCCCAAGTCTTCTCACCTTCAGGAAAATTGTTAAGATCTGACTTTCCACCCAGGCATGTGGGGCCAGTTAAATAGGAATCCCTTTTTGATTTTTTTAAACGTGCTTGGTTGCCATTTTATGTGTGGTATTTATGTAGTGTATAATTCCCTCCTTTGATTTATTGTTGTTCTTATGTTATATGCCACCCAAAGTGGATGAATTGGATAATCATATATTTTATAATGATTAGATTTTTATCATATATTTTATTTGAATTATATTACATTCTGGACATTCATTTAATTATTATGTGTTTTAATGAGAAAAAGTGATGGGAACTTCCCCATGTATGAAGATGATTTCACAGCATTACTTTTAAAGGATAAACTCACTTCTATACTTGAGGATATACTTTTTTTCTGTTCTGGATTAACATTATGGTCCAGGTTTTGGACACTATCAAGAAACATTGACTTTTGTACATTTGATTATACCAAATGGCCAGTGGTATGAGAAAAGCATGAATAGAGAGAGCAAGGAGGAGACTCCTTTATTCTCCATGTCTCCATTACTGTACTCCTAACTGGAGGATTGTAAGGATTACTTTATCCTTTTCTCCAATATGAGACAGAAAACACATGCTTTCTATCATAGAATATTGCTCTCTCATATAAAGTTTATTTGTTCTTTTGGAACTCATGATACAGTACTTTTAATAAGCTTCGTTAATGTAATATGCTCACCAACATATATTACAATAAATTGAAATAAATAATTGCAAGCTGAGGAGAATGACAATTATATGGTTTTCCATCTTGTCAATTGTTCTGATTTTTCCAACATTCAACAATCTCACACATCTACAAACTAAATGGATACTGAGTTGTACACTTTCTTATTAATTAACAAAAAGTGGGAAATGCTCTTTGTATTTGGAAATCAGCAGTGATAAGAATAAATGAAAATGCTTCTGCTGATTTTGAGAATAAAAAGGGTAGTGGTAGGTTAATATCATCAGTCCCACTTAAGTAAAAATACTTCTGAATAAGCACCTTTAGTACGCATGTAAGAGATGAATAAGTTTTGCTAAGGAATATGTAGAAAAATCTGTAAAACTCTGCATATCAGGACATAGTGTATGCACTAAATGAAAGGAAACTATCTCAAGATAATGATAAATATGGGTAGTCCTTGGTTTACAAGGGCAGTTGAGACCAGGACTGCCATTGCTAAAAGTTGTGGTTGTAAAGCATGATGTAATGTGACTGCTTCACTTAGTGTTGGCCACCCTGGCCATTTCTGTTGCTGTTGTAACCCAAGGATGAACAAATTGTTAAGCAGCAAGAGGCCAGGTAAAGAGTGCAGGATTGCCTTGGGAAGAGGGAGGCTCTGGGAGGTCCAGTAGAGGCCATGCCACACACAGGTTGGGAGGTGCTGTGGACAGAAGAAAAAGCATTGGCACCTTACCAGACAACCAACTTACTAAACAAGTTAACAAGCTGACCTTGCAATAGAACTGGCTTGTGGAAAGCCAGCAGTGAAGGTTGCAAAAGGTGACCACATAACCACACCTAGATCATGATCATGTGACTATGGAGTGCCACAACAGTCGGAACTTATGTTCCATCGCACATACATTTTTCAGCAGTACCATAACTGAACAAATGGACATAAACCGAGAACTACCAACATATGAACTAGACCCAACATTTCAGCCAAATACTAAACTCACTTTGTTTTTCATATCCTTTCCTAACTGCCAGCCAGCATTAGATTCTGGCTGCTGTTTCATATTTTTACCAAGTTTGAGGTGGGGTAAAATCTATTTTCCTTCCTTACCGGTTCGGAAGGTTAAAACCAGGAAGTAGCGACCAGGAAGTTACAACATCCAGGCGGGTGGGTGGAGCCATGTGCCACCACCGCTACTAGGTCGCCCAAACCAGAGTGAACCGATAGCATTTCACCCCTGGTTTGACATACCCCAAACCTACTGAATTTTTCCCTTCCAGACTTTTGGGCTATACAAGCAGTGTTTACTGTTATTTGTGATATCCATGAACAAAGCAACTTTCTTTCATTTAAAATATTTACTAAATTTCCCAGCACCCCCTACCATTTTTAGAAGCTAAGAAGAAACTCTCTATGAATGCTAACCTTCAGTTCTAAAGTTTGGGGCATGGGTTGTAGACTAAGAAACAGATTAATGGTGTTTTCCAGTACTAGCACTGTGAATTAAGTTGACGGCTTGCATGTTTAATACATGGCAATTCTTTCATCAATATTTCTGTGTAGTGAGGTTATATAAAATTCATCTGCAAAGAGATTTTCCCCCTTGCCCTTGCTTTTCTCCCACACATATTTGAGCTATTGTCTTTAATGGAACATGAAATAATGGTGAATTTAATTTTGTTAATAGATACTGATTTTATGAAATCACTAGTGCTATTTATTAAAAGACACTATGCAGTTATTCCATTTTTTCCTTTTTATTTTCTTCCTTTTCTTGCTTCTGTGATAATAAAAGAGAAGATGCAATGGGACATATAGAAAGTTGCAAATACAAGATGGTATCTTTTGGATGAGCATAAATAAATTCTATAACTGAGACATAGTGAAAAGGATCGTTGTCATCACATTTTACTAATTATTCGATTGCATTTATTTACTTTTCTAGTGATTAATAATAGCATCAGTAAAAACATACACTTCTATTTTACTTATGTTGCAAAATATACAATATTATAAGAAATAAGTGGTACAGATAGGGAAACCACAGGGAAAAATGGATGGATAAATTACAAATTGAAATATATAAGTAATATATTCTAAAACTTCATTAGAAGCTTATAGTATTATAAGTTATTTCATATCGATTTTCTTTTTTTAATATTATCATAAAAAGTAAACACAAAACACACAGACACATAGACACACAGTCACACACATATATGAAAAATCAGTCAACAGGCTGAACTAATCATTATACTAATCTTCAAATTCCTCTGTTAACCATCTGTTATTATATTTAGCATGTAGAAAGTCCACAAATGGTTTCCACTCTCTTATAAAGCTGTCTAGTCCATTATTTCTAATCAAGGCAGTTAATTTCGCCATCTCTGCCAATTCAGTCAATTTCAAAATCCATTCTTTAACAGTCAATATCCTTTTTTCTTTCCAGCGTTTGGCATGTAGAATCCTAGCAGCCATCACCAAGGGAAGGAATAGCCATATCAATTTTCTAATCAAAATCCATGCATATAGTAAATAATGCATTAAATTAGTATAATAAATTATGTATCAAATAAATAGACAAATTCTAAAACCCAAATTTTGGATATAGCATAATTCCATGTATAAGATTATAATACAAAATTGTTCCCAATCACAATTAAATTCTATGTCATATTTATTTTTAAAGAAATATTCTAGATACTTAGGTCTACTCCAATAATGTAGTTAGACTTCTTTCAAAGAGAGAATAAAAAATCTTTTCCAATAAAAACACCGCATATGAAACTAGGATCCAACCTACTTGTTTCATATCCAACATTTTTTGGAAAAAGAAATATTAGTTTTAGCAGTCAAGACTGGAATAATACACCAAAGATAAAACATAGTGATTCTAAGTATAATGTTTGAAGTAAACTTGATATTCTTCCTTTGAATTCCCCGCTGTTGCATCTCTGACTTATTCATATTCTAAATTAGTTTTCTGGGAGGTTTTTTTTAATTTTTTTAGAACTTTTCAACCCAGTGAGATAATATTAACTTCATGGATGACGTTAGACTTATTGCAGGAGAAAACATGATTGAAAACTCTGAACAGCTACAGAAAGAGCACAATTACAAGACATTATCACAAAATTACATTCCTTCTTACTTTTTCTGTCCTGGCATTTTCTGTTTTTTTTTTAAAAAAGAACTCGATAGAGGGAAATTCAAAAGGGCACTCTATCATAGGAGCTGTATTTACATTTTGAAAAAGCAATAAACTATTGAAAAAACAATTTGATTTCCTCTTCTTGCACGGATCGAGTATTTAATTATATTTCTTATTTGCAGTAGGAAGTGTGGTAAGGTAATAAAACCCATACCATTGATCAAAATGTCCCTGCCAAAAACATATGAAACAGAACACAGATGGCAACAGATTAACTGAGTTTACCTGGAATAACATGTTCTTTCCATCTGTGGAAATTTGATATAATTGACTTAAAATTAAATCTCTTAATTGAGCAAGTGGACCATTTGTATTTTTTTCAATATAGATTTTTCCATTTTATATCTGTGTTTGTGTTTTAGATTGTAGTTTTTATCTCATTGTTGGACACTGCCCAGAGTCACTTATGATGAAGTGAGTAGTTACAAAAATTTGATAAATAAATAATCTATATTCCTATGAAATAAGGAGTGCTTTTGGGAAAAGGACTATTGCGTTTTTCCTGTTGTGGGCTTGAAGTGAATTAGGCCATAGAATTAGATGGATATTGAAAGTAGTATAATTGTTATATGTACCTTAAGGGTTTGTCTAAAGTTTGGGTTTTCTTATACAAGATGCTAAGTTTGAAATCACTCTGTTTTATGGAATGTACAAAATGTCAGCATCCGCTTTTGCCAGCATATGAATTCTCTATGCTCCATCTGTTGTTGTTCCTGTTTTCTCCTCAGCAAACAGAAAATGTGGCTTCCTCCAGCCTAATGGAAGAGTTGAACAACCTCTATAGGTGGAAAGGATTTTAATGCTATTCATTTATGGTTTTTAAAGTGTGAGATTAACGTGGGCAGGAGTCTCATGACTGCATTTGCTGTTTTAATGGAATTGTTTAACCAGTGTTACAGTGTCTCCCCAACTTGGAGAGACTATAACTTTCATTGAGAAACAGGGGGAAAGATAAGTTGACTGAACTGAGCAAATCCTATTTTCCACGTTTGGAGCAAAAGGACAGCTATTGTTGCTATAGCAGTGTTGCGATGGGGAAGAAAGGAGATTGATGGATGATATGCAACAAGCAGGCCACCAATGATTTCATTGGCTGGTCTGGCCAAGAGGATCATTATCTTGTGTTGTTCTCTCAAGTTCTTCTCTAGTACAGCATAGGATATCAACAGTCACCACATATGCAATGTTATGTCTCATTATTTTCCATTAATTTCCCAATGTTTGTGATTATTTTAATTATTCATATAACTAAATCAGGCTGAGAGGCATTTAAAAATTCATTATAATCTTATGAGACCCAGTTTAGTGTATGCATTAGGCTAGAAACTGGGAGACTGTGAGTTCTAGTCCAGCACTGGGCACAAAGCCAGTTGGGTGACCATGGATAATTTTTCTTTAGCACTAGGAAAGGGGCAATGGCAAAACACTTCTGAAAGACCTTGCCAAGAAAACTGCAGGAACTTGTCCAGGCAGCCTCTGAGAATCACACACAATTGGACAGAAGAAAAATATTACATTATATATTATCACTATATATTATATAGTAGCATACATTATGGCACTAGAGTATATTACTAAAATATAGAAAATATTTTTATGGCATGATCATTTTTTGTACTATTATTAAAAATTAGGCAAAAAATAATTAGGAAGCAAAAAGCAGTCACTAAACATGGAAAAATGAATGCTACTAGACTTTTAATGCTTTCCACCATAGATCCTCTATTCCACACATTTTGGGTATGGAATAGATTTGAATATACTGTAGATACTATTCCACTATAAAGCTTGTGTACAATTTAATAAAGTATGAGAAATGTTTATATAAAAATGAGATGGAAATATGCAAGAAGATTATAACTAAACAGCTTATGGCCAGGGAAGCAGCAACAGAACAAACCAGTAATTGGTTCCATAGAAGTTACAGTGGGAAGAGGAGGGGTTGAAAAGGATGAGAGAACACGGTTGCCTAGTTACAAAGTCCATTTCAGCATTTATTCTCCTATCTTCAGTCCCTTCAGTCCCTGCACATGGAAACAAATCTACGATTATTCAGGAACATTGCATAGTTACAACCTGCATGACATTCCAAATAATATATATATATATATATACCTTATAATAAAAAGAAATTACAGCTCCTGTACCATCTAAATACAGCCTTAGGCTGATATAATGATCATATCTTTGTTGCAGATACACAACTGTAATTGAAAGAGTGTTTCAATAAAACATTCTCAGTAACTTCAGCAAAATTAAATTATTGATATTCAATTAATAAAAATATTTACATATTGCTTTCCCTAATCTATGTCAATATGAGTTGCATTCAGATCAGGGTGAAATGTAAAATTCATTGCTACCGGTTTTGTGGGCTTGGCTTGGTGGGGGGTTTAATGTGACTGGGTGGGCGTGGCCAACTTTTTTTTTTTTAACTTTTCAAAGCATTTTTTCTAATGTTTTGAAAAGCCTCGGCTAATCAGGCAACTCAGCTGGGATCGTCAGAGAGGCATTTAAAAAAATGCCTCTCTGCAGATCAGGGAACTCAGCTGGGAGTTGCCAGAGACTTTTCAAAGCATTTTTTTTACCACCTCTTTGGCCAAGAGGTTTCAGAAAAAAAATGCTTTGAAAAGCCTCTGATGATCCCAGCTGAGCAGCGCAATCATCAGAGGCTTTTTTTTTTTACTTTTAAAAGCATTTTTTCTTTGGAAGAGGTTGTAGGAAAAATGCTTTTAAAAGTAAAAAAAAAAGCCTCTGATGATCGTACAGCTCAGCTGGGCATGGTGGGGGTGGGAGGAAAGGATTTTTGCTACTGGTTCTCCAAACCACCTGCCGCCATTGCTACCGGATTGGGTGATCCAGTCCAAACCGGGAGCATTTCACCCCTGATTCAGATCAAAGCTGGTAATAAAACAATTAAACAAATGAATATAAACAGTAAAATGGCAGGTGCTCCTTAAATTTCTGTGAACTAAAGCCTTCCAAACAGCAGACCTCACCACTGAGAAGGTGAAACTCTGGCAAGACAAGCCAACAACCTACAATTCATAGAAGTCACAACTGGATCTTCCTGAATTATCTTAATTCAGGTTTATAACCAGCAAAGCTGTCTCTTGGTATTTTGGGTTCAAGTTATTTAGGGATTTATACTTAGCACAGATGTAATTAACTATCTTGTAGTCACATTCTATACCAATGGAATGTGCTATTGCTTGTTGAATGTGCTACAGCTTCTGGTCGAATAGAAGACATTTATAATATTTTACACAAGGTAATGCTTCTTTCTAAAGTATAATAAATAACTTTTAATGGTACACACATTTATATACTTTAAACTGTTATTAAAAAAGCCCCTTCATGCTTAAAATAAACAAAGATAACTTCCAAACTAAATGAACAACTAAAATACAAAAAGAATATACAAAATGAATTATAATAAAGAAAAATAGACACAACTCAATTGCATTACTCTGAGTGGCTTGCCAGAAAAAAATGGAAGCTGAAAGAGATATATTTGATTTTCACGTTTCATTTTTAAGTTGTTATAGTGCATCCGTTAGTTGATGAAACTCTTATATCAATGTAATATTTACAAATACATGTAATATTTGATTGTGTTAGCATATTGTTTAATAAAACATTAATATTACACTATTGAAATGTCCCATATGAATCAATGGATTTATCAATATTTTAATTATATGTTATTTTTATTTTCGTATTTATTTATTTAAAAATACTTTTTGCTTTCAGAATAATTACAGCTATGTTTAAAAAATATTTTATAATACATGCAGCTAGCAGGAAAATGTGTATGCTAAAAAAGTGATATACAGTGATATTACAATTAAGTAAGGAGGGGAAAGTAAAAAGGGGGGAAACTGGAAAATAATTTTATTTACAAAAAGGTAAGTGCATTGCACCGATGGAAAAATCCTTCCATGCTCTGTTGAAATAGGTAATACAAATATTGACATATTACACATATCAACAATGTATTGACACGAAACTGGGTATAACCTTGCAGAGTTCTATAATAAGTCTTTATAATGACATGGCTGGAATTGCTTCATGACATCTTCTAGATGTGGAGATTCTTCATAAGGATAAATCAGCGAAGGTCTCTTGTCATCATCACCTTCTATCTCATTTTCTCCTTGGAGGTGAAACTTCAAATTTAAAGGAGAAATGCATTACAGAGCACGTATGACTGTTTACAAAGCACTTGTCAGCAACTCCTTAAACCAATGAACTTTTCCAGATATCACATAGTGTAGCTACAGAAATTTTCTTCCAGGAAAAAAGGAGGTACAATCTAAGGCCGTGATGGCAAACCTATGGCACATGTGCCACAGGTGGCAGACGGAGCCATATCAGTGGGCATGCAAGTGTTGCCTAGTTTAGCTCCGGTGTGCTGTTTCCGGTATCCAGAGGGCTTCTGGGGGGTGGAGAAAGCCTGTTTTTCACTCTCCCCAGACTTCAGAGCCTTTCTAGGAGCCTAGGGAGGGCTTCCCCCCCCCCCAGAGGCCCTCTGGAGGCCGCAAATGGCCCATTTTCTGACTTCCGGTGGAACCAGAAGTCAGCAAATGGGACAGAAACCTGGGGAAGGCAAAAACCAGGCCTACCGGGCCCACTGGGCCATCGTATGCCAAAAGCAAGGGGGGGTCGTGTGTGCATGTGCACGGGAGTGGTGAGGTACAATGAATTATGGGTGTGGGCATGCACGCGCGAAACCCCCCGTGCTCCCCCACTTTTGGAAAAAAATGTTTGCTATCTCTGCTCTAAGGAATCCTGGATAGGTACCATGTGACTACTCACAAGTTTCTGAAGCACCTTTTACCTTTGATTCTTAAGCACTACACAACTAGAGTGTGTGTGTGTGTATGCATGCCTGTACAAAGGAAATCTGGTATCAGGGACAAAAAACCCATCTACTTTCCTATGGAAGACTAAGCCTGGACTAATATTTCATAATGTAGTTTTTCCCCACTCTTGTAATTTAATATGGAACAGCTCAGAAATAGTTTTCATCATACAGTTTTGCAAACAATCAAACTTCGTAGATATTCACATTTTAATGAAGACTGAACTGAGCTGCTATTCAGATTCCTCCTCAATTGCACTTATAGTAACTTCTGATCTATGACTACAAATTAATCTAATTGCTTAGGATATGAATAAGTATTTAAATTGTTCAATCACTGTCAAAGCATGTAATCATTGAGGCAGATTTTATTTGGGGAGGGGGGTTGGCAATTCCTCCAAAAGCTCAAGACAACATATGTGTAAGAATGTTTTTTCTGCTTCTTTTCTTCCCACACCAACAACTTCATGCAGAAAATTTCCCTGAGAGGTAATACCTTATCCAAAAACAGAACATAAGTTTCTATGATTGAGTGTAGCTTTGAACCAGTTGTGATCCATTGTGTGATCCGAAAGTTATACAATCAAATCTCTGGAAACCTAGCACAATCAATGAATTTTAATTAGTGATAACCCAATGAGGAAACTTAAGAGTAGTTTAATTGAGCTACCTCATTCTGCCATTACTTCACTTATTATCTCACAGAAAAGTCACAAAATTCATATTATTTACTTCCTCTGAGTGGACAAGAAGCTGCTATGGAATTGTAATACAATATATAAAATTCTTGGACTCCTTTTTTTTCTGGACTGAACGAGGCTGAAAATAATAGCAACCTCTAAGAAAAATATTAAAATTCTTGAAAATACAATTTCAATCCAATGTAACCTTAAAACATGAAACAAATATTTTTTTTCTTCTGGAGTGAAGCTGCTGTTTTAATATATAGTATTATAGTAATATATAATTGTTAATATCTGCTTGTTCATAT
>JANHZT010000563.1:99695-112418 GCA_032468215.1 Stegonotus admiraltiensis
TTCATATTCCCAAGATAACTTTGCCACTATTTTTCTTTATTCCACAACATGTTTCAACTTCAGTGAACCAAATAAAAGGTCTGGTTTTTTTGACTTGCATGGTTTTTCTACTGTGTTTTAATGTTTTCATATAAAGCAGCTTAGATAACCAGTGTACAAAACAATTTTAAAATATACTTAAGCACAAGTAAACAAAAGCAGCAGGATAATTCTTCATACTGAATACAGATAAAAATCAAAGCAGTGCTCTATAATTATTTTGCTTTGGACCATGGATACATTTAAAATCCAAATATCTTTGTTGTTTAAAGGTGAATTACTGTTGATTTTTCTGTAGATTTTTCTTTTTCTTTTTTTTATATCTCGCCTTTATTATTCTTTTTTTACAAAAACTCAAGGCAGTGGACATATCCAACACATGTCTTTCTCCTATTTTCCCCACAACAGCAGCCCTGTGAGGTAAGTTGAATTGAGGGACAGTGATTGGCCCAAGCTCACACAGCTGCCTTTCATGGCTCATGTGGAACCTGAATCTGTGATCTCTTATTTCCTAGCCTGGTGCCTTAACCACTAGACCAAGGGTGTCAAACTCGCATTGTCATGGTGTTGTCAAATGACATATAGAAACTTTTTTCCCTTTTGCTAAACCAGGTGTGGGCGTGGCCAGTACGTGATGCATCTTGCCTGCCTACTGCAAGTTTGACAGCACTGCACTAGACCAGACTAGCTCTCATATTCTTGATGAGTATACCTCTTAAATTAAGGATTTGTGTTTTTTTTTAGCTTTCAAGTCAATCTTAGCTCCTGGAGTCTACCTGGATAAGTCCTTACAGTTTTATTGGCAAAATTTCACAAGTGGTTTGCCATTGCCTCCTTTTTGATCTGAGAGAGTGACTGGCCCAAGGCCACCTGGCTTTGTGCCTATGGCAGGACGAGAACTCATAGCTTTAACCATTATCACCAAAGAGCTCTTTAAGTACTATAAATAAATGACTTCCTCAAACTTCAGTCTGGTTCCCACATTACAAAGAGACATCCAGTTTGGAAACAGAATTATTTACATTTGAATATAAAGAGTCCTTTGTAGAGGTTTACTGCTTTAAAGTAATAGAATAGACTAACTGTCAACATATGGTGACTGTTGAGTGGTAAGATTCAACAGGTACCAGCCTCACTAAAGTATTTTTAATTAGCTGTAGTTTCTCAGTAATCTTCCAAGTATGAAGAACACTATAATATTCGAATTAGGAAATCACAGTAGCTATTAACTCTGTCAAAAAGTAGCCCCTCATTTCAGATTTTTTCTTTAAGTACATATATTCTATGGGCATCCAAAGACAAGAAGATCAATATAAGAACTTTTTACAAATCTCAGTCATGTTTTCTTGATTAGATACAGATATGCAGCAAATATCTCTAGCATTGGGTTTATTTACAAGAATGCTGATCAATGTCCATTAGTTCTAATATGACCGCAGTCCAGTGCTTTGAAAAAGTAATTTGCAGTAAGAATATCCTGAGAGGCTGGTGGGAGAGATGAGAAACAACCTTTGTAGTTTGTGACTGGGCATTTTGTAACTAGCTATACCCTTTACATCAGCCATTTTAAGGAGAAGAAAGTGCTCCCATCACAGTCATTTTCAGACAAGTCATAAAACATGTTTTAAAATTTCAGATGCACCACCTGGACCAAAGATTTATCCATACTTACCCTTGGGGTGGGCAATTGAGGTTGATGTCATCTAAGACAACTTTTTTAAACTAAATTTTGAGCTATTAAGCTACTTCAACGCATGCTGCTACAACATATTTATTAGTTTGTGTCCTTTTTACAAATAACTCTAAGGTGGCAAACATATCCAGCATACTTTCCTTCTCAGGGGTGGGTTCTAATTACCTTTACTATCGATTTGCAATGGGAGTGCACATGCTTTTGCACATGCACAGACTGTCCATTATGACATCCAGGTGGGTGGGCGGAGCCTCCCACCACTTTTACTACCAGTTTGCAAGAACCGGACAGAACCGGGAGCAACCCGCCACTGTTCCATCTCCTATTTTCTCCATAACAACAACCCTGTGACTCTAGGCATTCCAGTTGCAGCTCAATTCATATTTATTACTGCAAATCTATTCATTGTTAGCATATTTATTTCCCTGTTTCAAGGATGAGAGTAAGTTATATTAAACAATATATATATATATATGATTTATATGCCGCCCTTCTCCGGAGACTCAGGGCGGCTTACAATGCGTTAAGCAATATTAGCTAGAAAGTATAACAATACATGCCAGCGTACACAGAAATGATGACATTCTTACCAGGTATAATGCTCTAAAGACCTTTCCTCATCTATACCTAAGAATGGCACCAAAGTGCTTTGAGAAAAGATATTATTTTTCATTTTGGTAGCTATATGTGAGGATTCAAGATGAAGTGAGCTGGGCAGCAAACAAATTAAATAAATAAATAAAAATAAAATAAAATAAAATAAATTCAAGACAAAAGAGGTATAAAAGAATGCAATGAACTGTGCAGGCTAGAGGTTTTCCTGATTGCTCAGCCATCTGCCTTGTTGTACTTAATACAGTCAGAAAACGTCAGATGCCTTTTTCTTCAAATCTTGATATTCTTAAAATTATAATCCTAGCTGGGTCCACAAGACCTATGCAAGCAGCACTGATACACTCTGAATAGGTGCCTTGAAGTGGATCAAAAAAGATTGATTCAGTTTTGGGCTGTGCCTCAGTTCAGTTAGATGAAGCTCTCTGACTCAGTGCCTGTAGTCCTGGTGATTGCTTTAATATGGCTTAGCTTTCAGTAAGTTCAAGGCACTGTTTTATTTTGCAGAACACCCTTAAAGGGGTGCATCAATCATGGCATCAACGTAAGGTCCTCTTTTGGCATCTCACAGAGCCTTTTAAAGAAGTCTAGAACATCCAATCATCTGAACCAAGCAGGATTGGCGTCTAAATTGACCACTAGCTAATTGTCCTCAGAGATTGCCAATAATTTCCAGATCCCAGAGCTTCAAATAATAAATTAACATAAATATTTTAATCTCTCTTCAATTAACATTCAGTAAAATAACTTATTAGATTTTCCTCCTGTTGCTGTTCCACAATCCTTTTTGCTGCTTAGTGGTTTGCCAAGAAATTCTTTATAATAGGCTGTTTTATAGGAAAGCGGAGGTGGTGCTAAAGGAGCATTCATTCTGAAAAAGAGCAAACTAATGCTGTGTGGCTGGCATCCTCAGAAACCTATGTTGCCCTCAAACATGCTTCCAAGTGCAAATATGTTTACTAATGGCATAGCATCGCTTTATGAGCTGCATTGATTGCCAGTCTGTTTCCGGGTCACTGCTTGTCACTGCTGTCTCTTTTTAAGATATTAGCATACATTTGGTTTCATACACCCACTCTGGCTGGGATGGAGATAATGAAGAATTTAAGACAAAGAATAATGACAATAATCAGATGACGTAGCAGCATCTACTTTTTTAGGCCATCTTCCCCCCACCTTCAACTTCAATTAATATTGAACAGAATCCATATAGGAACTAAATAAAGAAAACATATTTCCATGTAAATACCCAACACTGAACCCAGGCTAACTGTTGCATCTGATGATTCCATATTCAAACAATCAATCCTTTAAAATGCTAACTGATCATTTACTAATGTAGTGGAGAACTAGAAACAATATCTGTGGAAATACCGTCAATTAACACCTGTCTGTTAGCCTTGTCATAATTCTTACATTTACTATGTAGCATTTTATGTGAAAACAAGGACCATTTCTTTCTTTTTAATGACTTCTTTGCTTCTTCATAGAGTAGCTTTTTTCAAAGTAGCCTGCAGGGAAGGAGCAAGGAGAAGCAAGCAACGTCACAACACCATCTATGTCTGTGATGTGCCTTTGTTTGTGAAAGAGCAAGAATTCCACAGATTGGCTCTGTTGGAAATCACAGTGTGATTTTTTTTAAAAAAAGGACAACTCTATGTTGTTTTTTTTACTCACTCTCTGTGAAATCAATATTTGGCTTCATCTCTCCATGAAATGTACTAAATAAACAAATGAAATTACAATCTCCCCTCTGAAAATCTACTAAAACTGGATTAGATTCATTTCAGTCTCAGTTTTGCTTGCTATTCCCTGCTAGTCTTGCTGGGGGGAAAATACAGCATTTCCTTGTCAAGTCTGAAGAGATCTAGACCAGCAAATGAAAACTTCCAGCCTGAAGGGACAATCGAGTTTGTCCATCTCATTAAATTGTACTTCCAAAGAAATGGGGGCACACCCATGAAATGGGGAAAAAATGTACAGAAATGAGTGCAATCAACACTAGGCTCACTAAAGCTGTTTTCTCATACCCATTCCCAGTGGCTCTATCCCTGTGATACTGAGAATGCTGGTTGAGCTGGCACAAAATTAGAATGATCCTAGAGGCAATGCAGCAGAAATCACCTTTATTGCAGGAAGGATTAGTTCTTTATATTCATGAACAATTAAATGTCTTTTTGTACATAGTGGATTTGCAGCTAGACAGAATAGTAGGGGGATTTAATTTGGGGACACCAGCCAGTCTCCTGGCAACAGCTTTTCTGAGTCTCAACAATTAATTCCAGATTTATATGGTTTAGTTAGCATAAAACTGCTGATGTTAACTGATGTTAACCCTTTGTATTCAGTTACTGGGTTCTAAAAATTTGCTGTTTTAAGTTCCTTGCTTTTTAAAAAATAACTATTCTTACATGGTGGTATATCAGTCAGCCCCTCAGTAGGACAAAATAAAATTTCTCCTTGTGAATGCAAGCAAAACTGCAGGACTGCCTGTTTCAGATTTACTAATAGAAAGAGCTCATATTCCTTTAGACATATGCTTGCAAAAGAAGCTTTTTATCATGCAATTTCTCTGAATGTCCTTTCTCTATTTTCACACTCATTTCCTCATTTTTTTCCTTCCAAGAAATTCCGTTAAATAGAAGGGTTGAATAAAGAACTACCTGTATAATGATTTTGGATGGATACCATAGGAAGATTTCTTTGTAGGATTTATATCTTCGATAAAGAAAATAAATGTAGGGGATGAGATGGCTCCTAATATCAGCTGGATCTTCAGAATGATGTAAAAAAAAATTGTTACACAAACTTCTCTCTTTTTTATTTGCAATAAGTAATAAATAGATTCTTGGGAGTTCATCTAGTCTTTTCATATTTGCCAGAATGTAAATTTCTGAATGTAAACTAAATTTATCACTTACTCAACAGCTATGGTATAACTGAGATATTGTCCGTCTCATATATTATTATCATTATAATAAATATATTTAGAACTACATCATTTAAGCATTTATTGGGCTTGATTGCAGGAGCCATTTATTTGCATGATGCTTGCATAATTCACATGGTGAAACCATCAATGCAGGATGAAATGAGAGTCTTATCCTTTGGCTGGCTTGTTGCAGAACCTGATGGCATTTTTGGGAAAGACTGACTGACTAAGGTCACCTAACTTGTTTCTGCACTAAAGCAGAACAGAGTCTGGGTTTCCCCAGTCTTAGCCAGCATCTTAAATACAACATTATTCTCTCTCCCTCCCCCAACTGCTTCATTTTTCAAATAAGTAAACACATATAAGCTGAAGGGTTTGATACATACTGTAAGTGTCAGACAAGTTGTATAAAATCAGAAGAAATATACAGTTTCAAGTCCCAATTTCTTTGCTTTCCCATTTCCCTTTATTCCAATAGATATTTTCCCCTTGAGTGTACTGCTCGAACAGAAATTTAATGTTAAACTTGACATTTCTATTTCATTGTATTCTCTAAGCCACCCAGGTTATCCCACTTTGAACCCTGTTTTCATGCTTAAACATTATTGCTGAACGTTTTTGGAAGAGTAAACTGTTCCACAGAATTAGAAGTCAGACGGGGACATGTAGGTTATCAACTTAAAGCATGCCTGCTTAGCCTTCCCTTGAATCTATCCAATGAAAGGAACATATCACAATTTGGTGAAAGTTCACTGTTGAACTCTGTTAATGTTAGAAAGTTGTTTCCAACATTCTGTCAAACTCCTATCTGAAACTTAAATCAATTATATCATATCCTGTACTCTGGAACAAGAGAGATCAAATCATAACCTTCTTCAGGTGACATCCTTTCAAGTATTTGAAGTGTCCTATTATATTCTCCCTTGTTTTATTTCAAAGTTGCCTCTACCAGGTAGAATAATGTTCTTTGCCATTTTCTGAACATGTTCCATTTTTAAAATCCTTTTAAAAGTATAGTGTGCATAGCTGGACATAGTACTCAGTGTGAAGTCTGATCAAAGTTGAACAAAGTCACAAAATTGTCATAATTTGGAAATTATACTGATTTATTTTGTTTATTGGGATTTATAGATCACTGCTATTTATCAGCATTCTAAGTTGCTTACCTTTCGTTTTTTACAATAAAAGAGTTAAAATGCAAGAATAATACAACAAAATAACAGAACCACAACTTTACAATTTTCAAAAAGGACAAGAAGAAAGCTAAGGCCACCAGGAATAATAAACATTCAAGCAGAATCCAGGTTTGGAGTTCTAACTTATATCAGACCCCTATTATAGTTGATGATGCCTACAACTGCGATCACATTTTTTTACAGCCACTTCATTCTCTAGGCTCATATTACATTCATATTCAACTACTATTTGATGTTCTTCTTAGAAATACCATTAGTAAGCTGGGTATCCATAATCCTTTATTTAAATATTTTACTTTTTTCTAATTCATTCTGCTAATTTTAGCCAATGTCTTTAATTTTTGAAGATTTAAATATTTTTTCCTCCAGCCAGCCAAGTTTATTTCATATGTAAATCTGATAAATAATGTTTTGAACTAGTTGATTAAGTCATTAATACCTTTATTAAAGGGTAGAAAACCCAAGACTGATCCACATGATATTCCACTCAAAACATCTCTCCAATCTGATGCGGAACCATCAATGAACATTTTTAATATAATTTTAATCCAGTCATGTGTCCATTTGTCATGCCATCATGCCTGCATTGAAGCAGCATGATTAGCAAAACATGGAACATTTTATCAAAAGCTTTGTTTTTCTACAGTTATACTTCTTTTAACTGATATGATCTATAAACATTGTCAAATAAATTCATTTAAACAACTAAGCAGGAATCGATTGATTAACATATAGTATAACTCTTCCTCCTTTCTTAAAGCTTCAGTTTCTTTAATTGCTATATTCCCGTCACTAGAGTCATCCCACCAAGTCTCTGTTAAATTTATATCCAATTCACAACTAAATGTCTGCAGTATTTCCATAATCTATTAAGTAATTTATCTGATTTTTTTTTAAAAAATAAGATTACATTTGTCTGACAGCATTTGGCCTTAACGATTCATGTTGACTTCTGGGTGATTACTGCATCGTTTTGAAGATGCTCATAGATCAAGTTCAAAATATTCCCATGTTTTGGTTCAAACTGTCTGATTTGTACTTTGCTGGAACATCCTTTTTTACCCTTTGGAAGACGAGGATGACATTTGCTTTCCTGCCGTACTTTGACACTTCACCATTTCTTTAAGATTTCTCACAGATAATGCATAAAGGTTCACCCAAACCATCAGCTATTTATTTCAGCTCTACAGGATATAATTCATCTTTCTTAAATACTTAAAGTAAACAGTAAAATAAGGATGTGATGGCCATGCTTCTATCAGTTAAAAATCTTGCTGTAGAACAGGACAACCTTTTTTTATTAAAAAAAGGCTGAACCAAAGTAGTGCTGCCTTTTCTCTGTTGCCCAACAGGATTTGCCATTCTTTGACTACCTGGTATACTGACTCTTTCTTCTCCTTTTATTTTGAACTTATCTAAGAAATGGTTTTTATTATCTCTGAAATGTAGTATCTTTTTCCAACCAGAGTTCACTCAGAGTTTTCATTTTCCTGATGTTAATTCTGTAGTTCCCAGCTGTCTATCTGAACCTCTTTCAGCTTCAAGAGTGTTCTGCCCCAGCTATGCACCCCAAAGAACGCAGCGCACACAAAAACTATACAAAGCTTATTTTACTCAAATAACTCAGTCTTTTTCAACCAAAGGCTGTTAATAAACTTCCTTAACAGCCTACATGCATTCTAAGATAAGGTAATCACAGTCTTACTAGAGTTGGCAGAAAGCCCAGGAGCAATTTTGCAGAGAATCCAGACGTGAAGGAGAGTGAACTAAAGCTGTTCCCTACAGCTTGCTGCAACCGGCGTTCCTCCTTAAATAGGCTAAGGGAGGGGCCAATTAGCCCCAAGCCTTACTTTCAAGGAGACCTCCTCCTGAGAAGCCACTCCTGCCTTTTGGCAGCTCTGCGCGCCGGGCATTGAGTAGAGGCTCTTCCTCTTCATCCTCTTCACTTAAAGGAGCTTCTGGAGGTTCTGAAGGCCCTGGTTGAATCCCTGCCTCTGGCACCACATCTTCTCCAGCCTCCTCATTGTCCGACTTGAGCGCCAGCTGCACAGGTTGCTGGTGCAGCACCACACCAACCTCCTCGTTGTTGGAATCAGCTACAATCCACAGAGGCCGCTGACGGGCCACAACAATGAGTGCATATCCTCCTCTTTCTGTTTTACAAATTTGCCACTAAGCTTTTTGTATAATGAGATAAATTTTCTACTAACTTCCATTTTTTTACCCTTAAAAATTAAATACTCTAGTATTATAAGGCGACTTTCTTTCTGTGGTTCTATTTCTACCTCTTCAACCATTCTATACTGCTTAGAAACAGACAGGACAGCTGATCGTCTTGTCTCTTCCTCCAAGAGAATCAGGACTTTTTTTTGGAAGGCTTTTCCAACAGGTTTCAAAAGAATTTAAGTTTCCATTATCAAAGAATTTATGTTTTGGTTTTTTTTTTGCTTTGATGTTTCTGTTACCATGGCTTCATTGTTAATTTGAAAGTTCTGAAGTTCATTTTTGAAGACATCCACATCTATATTTTCTCATTGGTTGGGTGGGCAAGAGTATTAGAACAGCAACAGTGTTGTTCTTATTTTTTGTCAGTTTATTTTAATTTAGAAGTTTTTGGCAGTATTGTCAAGTCTGTTCATTTGGACTTTTGAGAAGGAATGGATATTTTTAATAACATACACTGCAGTTTCTCCTTCACGCTTATTGTTTGTATTCTTTTGAATGAATTATGACTTTTAATTGATATAGTCTAATCACAGGAGTCATTTGATCTTGTTTCCTTTATTTCTGAGTTTGATTGCTAATTAGCCTGCTTTTATTCCTTGCTTTTTATGTCTATCCCTCAGTAAAATGTAAATCAAAAAAACTCTTTTTGCTTCCCCTCCCCCATCTTTCTTTTTGTTGACATAAATACATGCCCAGCTTATTTCACAAACCCCCCCCCCCCTTAACTCATCATTCATCCTTCTGAAATAAAACAGCATTATTCACTGATGGAGATATACCAGAAAATTGGTAAAACATTCTTCTAAGGATATTCAAAAATACTTAGAAGAGGCTGTGTTTGGAATAATCTTCTGAGCTGGATATCAAGCAGAATTTTTTTGAAAATATATACTTAATGAGATATTAAAAATGTACTGCAGGAAACAGAGGTCAAGATAATAGCCACATGCTGACTTTCCTCATTGCCCTTCTCATAATATTTTCACATTTAGCTCAGATATTATTGCAACATTAACATGGTAGTTATTTGCTCACATTGGTGGTTTTGCTGGAGGCACAAACTTAAAAAATTTCAGTAAGAGGACAATAGGTTACTGATTATGTAGATGAGGGGAGTGAACCTGAGACAAGATTGATTTTTTCAGAAACATTACTTTATTCTGTTCATGGAGTTGGAAAGAACTCAGTAGAACGTCTAATGGATTTCAAGGGGACCTGCATATGTTGGGCATACTTGATTAGGGGCATCTGAAAGCCCAAAGTGATGTTTAGAGATCCTGAATAGACTCATCAATATAGAAATCTGTGGGGATTCAGCTCAGCACTGATCTTTCTGAGTCTTGCAGCAAATGTGTCAGACATAGAGAATAGGTGGGTTGTTCAAATTCAATCAGAAAAACAGGCCATAGCTATGACTCACTGGTTAGATCAGCCCTGACTCACACTAAGCCCTGCAGTGACAGGGCTTCATAAATAAAAAGTAGCAAGAGGAAAAGAAACTCAGGAAATGAAGAGCTTAACCTCCTTTGTTTCTTTAGCAATGTAAAAAGGAAAACAAGAAGGATGGCATGATGTTTCATGTATATCAAATTAATCTTTGGTGTTTACTTTGACTAGTGTTAGCCTATGTATTAATGGTTCAGCACTTATTGTTTAGCAAGTGATTTTATTTTATCCCTATGCTTACCTTTCAAGGACAACATAATCTGTTTGAGCCCTGTTTTCTCTTTAGATTGGAAATACTGTAATGTGAAGCTATAATTTTATGGGTCTTCAATTGGCTCCCATAATGAACTCTGATTGGGGAGGCTATAGATAGAGTTTCTTGTTCATTAAATGGCAGTAAATTTAAGATCTCTTTAACAGTTTTGCCTAGCCTCTGAATAATATGCCTTCTAAGTTCTCCATGATATTCCAACCTGATTTTAGCCCATTTTTAAGCACAAGAAAAACACTCATAAAATAACATAGTCACAAACTAGACTTAATGTGTTTCATTTAACCTGGTGATTAAATTACCCAGTATTTTGTTAGGCTTAATGTATTTCATTTAACCTGGTGATTAAATTACCCAGTGTTTTGCATTCACACAATACAGAGAACACCATCTGCTTTGCAAAATCTCAGCTTTAATTCTCTCGTAGATGAACTCCACTGTTGGGGAAGAGATATTTGCTTTTGACTGGCCAAATAATTCCACAAAGAGGAAGAAACAAATTGTTTCTTCTATACCAATCTTCTCCAACCTGGCTCCTTTCAGAAGTATTCAAAAAAGTCTCCACACCAGTAGTGGGATTCAAATCCCGTTGCTACCAATTCGCTCGTGGGCAGAGACGTGCACAGAGACCTCCGGGTGGGTGAGCGGAGCCTACCACCACTGCCACTACCGGTTCGCCCAACCCACCACTGCTCCACACATTTGGTGACTAGTTGGGGACTAGTTGGGGAAGGTTGCATAGGGGGTCATGGAGGAGAAAGCATAAATGACAAATGATTGCAATGATCTGACGCAAACACTACTTCTTACAGATTTATAAATGATATCACAAATGTACCAAAAGGCAGAGCTTGCACTGTGAATTTACAACACACATTTTGTCATTTTGATATCATAGTTCAGGAAGGATTTCTATAGGTAGCTGTATTAGATTGTTCCTTAGAATTCCATGTCGAATTTTAGTACCACTTATCTGCCGTGTGCACACTTGCTTGTGCGCACCCACACACATGTCCATGTGTGCTTGTGGAACAGAGGGATGGAAAGAGTGAGAAATGATTCAGTTTCCATTTTTATTTGGTCTGTCAGAAAAATATATTTCTAATTTTTATGGACTGTGGAAAACCACAAAGCTGGTGTGATAGTAAATCAAGGCATAATTGTTTTGTAAAGCAATGAGATACAGGATTCATTGGCAGATTTTAAAAAGAGATTGGACACTTATTTGTCTGAAATGGTATAGGGTTTCTGCTTAAGGAAGGTGTTGGACAAAAGACCTATAAGGTTTGTCCCAACTCTGTTGGGATGTTAATTGATGTCCTAATAGGACTTTGGAAGAAATCACATTTGATTTGAAGACATGTGCACTGCATAGCTATGCTCAGTAATGATAGCTGAAAAGATTTCTACTGGCGTAAAGTATGTGTTTTTGAACCAGAATAAGTAGCAGAGATTTGTCATTTTGTTGTATACTTAAAAAGTGAATTTTTGGCAGTCTGGTCATGAAGCAGCTGAACAGATTACCCTCTCAAAACTCATCATAATATATGAATGGGCCAACTATGCATCTTATTTTCTTATACATGTCATTTGACTGAAACTGTTTGCCTCTGCGCTTCAATTCAAAAATTTAGAGCTTCTTTGTTCAGTCCTCCAAGTACTGTACTGAGCATTAGAAATGCAATATGCAGCATGGCTCATTCCGTATTTCTATACTGGACTCAAAAAGTAAATCTTTACTGTGCTTGCAGGCTGGAAGATGGGAATCCTTATTTTCTGCTTCCTTTTTCTCACGTTAATATAATGATGAAAAAAATAAATGGTTTGCATATAAACTGCATAATAACTATTGTTACTCTGAGTTGCAGTCAGTTTCAATGTCTGCTATCATTTAGGTGCTTTTTAGTCAGCTAATATAAAATGTAGACAAGACTTTAATAAACATTGCATTACATTAATGTAATGTTTTACATTACTAATGTAATTACATTAAAAAAACCTGTGAACACTAGGTATCAAAATAATTCATTCACTAATCATATATATGTTTCATATTAGATTAATATGAATGTTTTCAGGCTAGCAAAACTTTCAGAAAAGTGCTTTTTGAAAGCACTTTTCTTAAAGTTGGGAGTATTATACACAAAAAAGTGTTGTTCTTTAGTGAATTTTACAATTCATTCATTCATTCATTCATTCATTCATTCATTCATTCATTCGATTTCTATAGTCTCCCATTTAGAATAGAATAGAATAGAATAGAATAGAATAGAATAGAATAGAATAGAATAGAATAGAATAGAATAGA
>JANHZT010000563.1:131287-142400 GCA_032468215.1 Stegonotus admiraltiensis
GTGAGATTTGAACTTGCAGTAATTGCAAGCAGCAGATGTTAATAACAGTGTTTTAGTCCACTGTACTACCAAGGCTTACTACCAAGGCTGTACTACCAAGGCACTTAGTCAAGTTCAAAGCTAAGAGCAAAATTTTACTGAGACTGAAAAGAAAGGGAGATATACCAGCCACTATATCATCTTCTAATTTCTTCATAGTGTCAACTTGACATTGCAGCTTATTTCTGGCCATTGATATTCTTTGCAGTTTTGAGCAAGGAAATTAAATGTGTTTAATAAATGGTAAGAAACATTTTTTTAAAAAAAATCTTACTTTCCACGTTGTTATTCAGGAATAGATCATCAATCTCATATTGTTTGAAGTTTTCTTCTGGTAACTAGAAAGTTGAACTTTTCCTGTGTTGCTTTTTGCTTTACCAGTGTTGGAAGATTTGTTAGATTAATTGCCTGTCTTCAGCTGTCAAAAGGAGGAGCTTCTTGAATCAAGATTCAAGAAACTGTCAAAAAGTAACAGAAACAGCAGGAAAGTAGAGTTGAAGCTGGAGAAAGTTGAAGCTGACTGATCACCATCTTGTTCCTTTTCCCTTTAGATATGGTTGTATTACTATCATGCATTTCTAGGCTGACATACATTTGCCTGCTTTGTGCAGGGATGGTTCTTGCCAAATTAAATTAGAATGAGTCAAGGGGAGATATTCATTTTATCAACTTGATAAAATAATTCTTCCAAAGAAAGACTGTCCTTTGTTGTTCATGAAACAAATTCAGAGAAGTGTGCTGAAATTCTAACAACTGATAGCCCAAAGCAAATAACTGGAAAGCAGTGAGTGAAGGAGTCGGTTCCTACACAGTGTGGTGCTTGTTTAAGTACCTGCTAATTCAAGTGGAGATGAAAGCCTCATCAGATGTTTGCATTGCCATGCTGAGCTGCTCTTTGGTTAAACTGCCATCTGATTCCTTTTCAGGCTTCTCTTTGCTCGTAAGAAACCCTTTGTGTCTTGTAGCTTTGAAAATACAGCTCCTTCCTACTGAGGTTCTTTTTAGACAAGCAACACATCACTGAACTTCTTTTTGCAGATCATACATTTAATGTGAGATTTTCACATTATAAATCCCAACTTAAACCAATTAAGAAAACCCCACCCTATTCTTAAATACTGATTATGTTAAAAGCCATAAAATTTCATTTGGTCAATGCAGCATGTAAAACAATGCAATAAATGGTGATACTTGTTATAGTTGTGAGAAGAGAGTAAGCCTGCTGTTCTCTCTCATTTCTGGTTCTCCAGTCATGTGCATCAGTTCCAGCCCTCTAGCATTTATTGCCTCCAGAACCTTCCAGAGTGGGCAGAACTGAAATGTTCAAATCAGGCTTTCAATGTATGTTATTTTTACAAGTTGGTTTAGACTTTAAGCCTTTAAGACTGCTTCTTCAGAAATTGGAAAAACTAATCCTGTTTGGGGAAAGTTAAAAGGGACATAAAATGTACATTTAGCCTTTGCAAAATTGCTCTACCAAACAGCCAGGCACAGAAATAAGTTTGAAAATTCCAATTATACCCCTTCTAGCAAATTCATAATACAGTAGCTAGCCTTGGCTTCACAGTTCTCAGGCAAGAAAGGAAATTATCCTGTAGCCTGAGTGTCAGCAACTCGCGGCTCCGGAGTTACATGCAGCTCTTTGGACCCTCTGCTGTGACTCCCTGTCCCATCACTGGCTAACCCCTCCTCTTGCCCTCTCCTCCGAGTCATTTCCCTTCTCACCTGACCTGAGAAGGGAAGGGCGATGGCAGGGGATGGAGAAGCAGCTAGGGCTGATTCTCTAGAGCTGTGATAGAGGTGGCATGTGAGCCATATCAGTGGGCATGCAAGCTCAGCTCCGGTGCACGCAGCTGATTTTTGGGGCTTTTGGGCCCATCAGAAATAGGAAACTGGCTGTTTCCTGCCTCCAGAAAGCCTCAGGGGGTGGTGGGGAAGGCCCATTTTTGCCCTCCCCAGACTCCTAGAGAGGCTCTGGAGGCTGGGGACAGCAAAAAATGGGCCTTCCGGTCCCACCCCCTGATATTTCTGGCCTACTGGGCCATCGTGTGCCAGGAGGGGAGGAGCAGGGGAGTCATGCGTGCATGCGTGGGGGTGGGGCGCATAAATTTATGGGTGTGGGCATGTGTGCATGTGACCACCGCCTCCCCCTTCCTGGCACGCGATGGCAAAAAGGTTAGCCATTACTGGTCTAGCACCTCACTCTTGCTGGAGCTTCTTCTGGCCATGTTGGTGCTGGGCGTGCCTCGGTTGCTTGGGGAGATGCACAACCTGCTCTCCACCCTGAGAAACTGGCCTGACATGGCCGTGACCAATGCCAGCCTTGTTAACATGAGGGCTGGCGGGGTGGGAATGGGGTCCGGGAAGAAGTGACTACGGAAATGGGGACAGGCCCGCAGCACCCAGCTGTGGCTTTAAGAAGCTCAGGGCAGTGGGAAACAGGGCTGCGCCTGCCAAACCTCACATACCCACCCTGGAGGTAAGGCTCATAGAAAGCCGGGGGGCCCTCACCAAAGACACTAATCATTCAGCCGGTCTCCCACTCTCTCTGTATCTCTCTCTGTGTGTCTTTCTCTATGTCTGTGCATACATAAATAACATACATAAATAACATTCCCAGAAGATCTTCTGTACAAATAATATGGTGTCAATTAAAAGTAAGAATTCATCAGCATGCTTCAAAATTAGGTATTACCACAGGTGTCTCAAGTGGGAGAGAAGGAGAGGAAATAACAAAATTTATGTTGCAATTGTTCTGCTCCATACACATGATGTCATTGACACCTGTAGGAAAAGGTGGAAGTTTGATTGCAATGCCATAAGGCAGGTTTTATACTAAAAATATACTCTGTATGCTGGTATCATTTGTATAATTTGTGTCTCAGTGATATGACTCAATAGTCTCATCTACTATTTTAGTTTCACATATTTACCAACATGACAAGTACTTATGCTCATTATAGAAGCTTTTAGTTCAATCTGCTGTGGATAATTTTTAGACAACTCCAGAAAAATAATGGCTGCCTCCTGTTAAAATAAATTGAATATTCTCATTTGCTCATACATCTCTTCCAACACATATACAACTGAATTGTCTACATGATTCATTTTACCTTTTTAGAAAGAATGACATGGATCTTTTCAATCATGTGCTCACCGATTCTAATAGTCACTGCAGTATCTTTACTATACTTGGAACCTATGAAGTTCTTTCTAAAGATATTGGCACAACCAGTTTTGGGAGGGGCAAGCTTTTCTTGATGCAATCTGGAATCTGACTGGGAATTCCCAGAATGGTCTAGTGGAAAAGATTCCTCTCAGTTTCTGTCTGACTGCAAACAATAAAAGAGACAGACTGAGGTTCTTCTAAGCAGTTTGCTTTATTATTGTTGTTGTTGCTGCTGCTATTATTATTATTATTATTATTATTATTATTATTATTATTCACCTATAGAGAATAGAGTTTCTTGTGAAACTGAAGCAGACTATTTGCACCATTAAAAATATTCTCTGAGAATTCCCAGGGAAGAGCTCTCTTAACTCTCTCCCACACAAACTATATAAACTTAATTGTCTCTTGCTGCTCTGGAATGTACTCCCTCTCTCCTGGGAATATGGATTATATTCTATCATAGTCTCTCAGCATACTAGTGCCTGGAATCATACAATGAAGTTGAAGTTGAGGTTAGTTGAATAGCGAAATTTTCATCTCTTTTCACATGTCGTATGTCCAAGCAAGAAGGCTCATCAAATATCTGGACAGTTGGTGTTCTAGCTGCTCTGAAAATAATTCCAAAACACCGTGCTTCTATGGCCCTTTTACAGTTTATTCATAGTGAAAACACAGACTTTTTTAAAAAAAATATTATGGGCTAAAAGTAAGTATATCAATTTTTCTCACTGGATATCCATGAGAGAAACACTTTTCAGGAAAGAAGAATGTGCAGATTATCATTTCTAATATTATATATACTATGTATCATAAACTGTTGAGTTATTGTTAGCATAATTAATAAACAAATAAAAAAACTATTACATTCAGGCTCATCTGGAAGACTTAAAATTATTTTCTATAGTACTGCTCACTCAGCACCTCCAAGTGGAACAAATCAAAGAAATAATAGCTGTGTTTTATGCCTTGAATAGCCACATTAACCCAGCATCCTAGAATCTGAAAATGTCACTAATGGGTATCTTTCAACCCCACCCCATCCTCCAACAATTAAAATGACTGCAGATGGTGCAAGTCAGCAGGAAATCATGTTTTTATTTCTGAAGTCTAGACAGGGGAATTGGAGTTATTAGTTTTAAAATACATGGTATAGCATGCTTCTAATAAGCATAATTGTTGTGCTAGGAAAAGCAGCCAAGGTTCTTTGGAATTATTCACCAGAGTAAATGGCTCTGGAAGTGAGTTAAGGAAATAGAGAATGAAAAATAGAAATGGCTTTAATTGCTGCTTTCTACATGCAAAGGAGAATTAGACAGTTATTCTAGTGTCCAACTACAGAAGCAGAGAAAGGAATTAAAGTTTGTGTTTAGAATAAAGAAACAATGGGACACAGGATAATTGTGTGTTAGGGTGGCCTATAATACCATGGAAAAATTTACAGAAGCCTATAAGTGCCATGGAGAGATAGTCAAAGAAATTGCACCATGGATGCTTTTGGAAGACAATTCTTTTCATCCTATCTATCTATCTATCTATCTATCTATCTATCTATCTATCATCTATCTATCTATCTATCTATCTATCTATCTATCTATCTATCTATCTATCATCTCTATTACATTTTTTTGCCACCCATCTCAAATCAAAATGACCTTTGGCAGCTTTTCTTTACATCATAAACATCATCAGCTTCCTCCAGAAAGAGGAGGAAGAAGAAAAATATTGCTTTTGTGCTGATCAAAGTGAGTTATTACCCGGTATTTTCATTATGTGACATGAGGTGCCACAAAATATAGAAGATATAAAGACCTATGCAGTTCCTTCAAAAAGTGTCAGATGCAAAAGTCCCGAATAGTTGCTTTTAATATATTGGGGGAATATAGGAAGTTATCTATGTTAAATATTTCTTCCCTAATCACAATGTCTAAAAAACCCCCAAAAGAGAAGATATTATGCATGAAACTTCCGAGGCAGAAGTATATGGATGGACTATGCTTTTTTTTAATGCATTGGCCATCACTGCTCTGTTAATGCTAATTCAGTTTTTCATTGCTGGGACAAAGGTTAGGTAATTTAGGAGAGGATGAGCAGGGTTACATTTTAGGTTTCTGAAGACCCCAGGGAATACAGACTGAATATCTGTGGCCCATTTTTAGCGGAAAGATTGAATGGCTAATTAATTTAACATCTGCTCTGCATGACATAACCTTGACAATTACAGCTTGGTCTGCCTTCATGCCAGAGCGGTTACCAACTACAGTATAATCAATTCAGAATTGCTAAATCTCGATGAAAAAATCCCCCACTCTTAAAATCCTGTATTAACAGTATGAAAAGTTGAATATTTAAAGGTAGATGAAATGTAAACAATATTTTTCTTGTTGGTGTGCCCCTAGGCTAGTGCTTACTCAGCTTTATCCTAAAGCTGCCCCTGAAGGATCTCCATGCCTGTGAGCTTACTTACAATTTGAGAGCCAGATAAGCCCTCCATACTAGACAACTGCCTTCCCTCACCTGGTAGTTATTTTTCCACACATTGAGAAAGAAAATAAAACCAGAAGATTCCATCATGCTTTGTTTAATTTGTCCCATGTTACCTTGAAACTGAGGCAGAATAGACCTCACAGCAACATAATTTGCAGTGGCTTATTTCCTGTCACTTGAAAGACTGGAGGGTAGCAGTTAACACAGGCAGGAGGAACAGCTCTTTAGAAAAGGGCAAAACTCTATTTTTATTTTATTATCAGATGACAGAGAGCCTCTAACATTTGTGGAATAATTTCAAAATATTGAGAATGTCAATTTACTTTTTGCACAGTCTTGACATAGTGATCTGTGTGTCTGGTTGCCTAAACTAGCAGAACATTCTGCATCAAAGAAAATTCAAGAAAAACAGATGCCTGGGTCTTGAAATTTAACTATAACTCAATACAATAAGAAACTTTTTCAGGGTGTTTCAAGAATAAAATAAACAGTTCTGTTATAGGTGGGTTTATTTATTGTCATTTACGGAATGGAAGGGATAGTCTTAATGAATTTTTATATCCAGATGACTTCTATATCTTATCAGTTGCTGTGATATGTTATGAAAATGCACTAGTCTAAATGCCATTGTTTTGTAATTAAATTGCTATATAATATAAATGGGTATAATTAGCTAACACTTTAGATGAAGGGTTAGTTCCATTTGCTTTTTTCCTTTTTCAATTATTTTTTTTAAGAGGTATCTGTAATAAAAAGTTATTTAAATTTCTAATTGAAATTCAGCAAATGAAATTATTTTGGTGCTATCCCTATAGAAATAATAACAAAATCATTGGTGCATTCAGTTATTAAGCAGCGGCCCAGATTTAATTTTAGATGAACAGCAAGGAGAATTAAGGTGCTAGTAGGATACAATGATTTTTATTTATTTAATTATTTTGTCAACAAGTACAAGGAAACAAGTATCAGTATAGACATAGACATGGACACATGAAAAAATGGCACAAATAAATGGATATAAATAAGCAAAACATAGCCATAAACACATAAAATGAGTACATATAAATGGGGACAGTAGGACAGGGATGCTAGGCATGCTGGTGCGCTTATGCACGCCCCCTTAGGGACCTCTTAAGAAATGTGTAAGGTCCACAGTAGACAGTTTAAGGTAAAAGTATGGGGGTTAGAGAAACTAACAACAGGATCACATAGAGTATTCCAGAAATTTACTCCTCTATTGCTGAAGTCATATTTTCTGCAATCAAGATTAGAGCGAATTACATTTAGTTTGTATCTATTGATAGCCCTTGTGTTATTGCGGTTGAAGTTAAAGTAGTCATTAACAGGTAGGATGTTATGGTAGATAATGTTGTGTACTAAACTTAGGTCGGAATGTAGACTATAGTTCAAGGTTATCCAGGCCTAAAATTTCAAGCCTGGTGGTATAAGGAATTTTATTGCGAGCAGCGGAGTTGAGTACTCTTCTTGTAATATACCTCTGGATTGTCTCTAATGTATTAATGTCCAAAATACAGTGTGGGTTCCATGCAGGTGAGCAGTATTCAAGGATAGGTCTGGCAAAGGTTTTGTATGCCCTAGTTAGAAGAATAGCGTTACCAGAGAGAAAACTTTGTAAAATAAGGTTGACAACTCTTAACATCTCTTTAGCAATGTTGTTACAGTGAGCTCTGGGGCTTAGATCTTTTGAAATGAGTACTCCTAGGTTCTTGACAGAGTGTGGGCCATCTTTTAAATCATTTCCGCCCAGCTCGCATTTGATGTTCTGATTTTTATTGCCAATGTGCTGGACTGAGCATTTGTTAGCAGAGATTTGGAGTTGCCAATTGTTTGACCATTCAGATACATTATCTAGGTGGTTTTGTAGGGTAGTAGAATTGTCTGTGGTGTTAAATAGTTTTACATCTTTCCTCCAAGAATGCTACAGCACAAAAGAAATAACCATGAATATATTAATCAAACTTTACCAGGAGTGAAGTTAAATAGACGTGTTGTTTTTTACTGCTTAAAGTCTATATCAGCCTTTCTTTACACTGGAGCCTTTCAAATATATGAAAGCAAAACTTTGTAGGGGAAATGGTCAGCTTAGAAATTTAGTAAATACTGTATAGGCCAAGGCGCTACTTGTTATTCTAACGGTCTGATTGCATGTTTACAACTAGAAGTGATACAGAGGATCACAGAGGATACAGAGGATACAGAGGCAGTAGATACCCTTAAATCCTAAGCTTCTCAAGAAATGAATTCTGTTCTCAATTAGTCATTACAGGCATGAAGTGACACAATATTAAATATTAAGTTCTTTAAAATTTTATCTGAGAGATACAGCAAAGGACACATATGAACCTACAGAGATATGTACACAATATTACATAAGTAAATAACATGTTATAAAATTGGTTCAATATGAATTCTTATTCCAATTCACAAGGAGAAAATGGTAGGGTAGTGTTACCTCAGCAAACCAAATTTTATTAAAGGAATATTAGTATAGCTGAATATGATTGTTTCTTTTAAAAAGCAATAATTAGTTTTGTGATGAATGAAAGGCTGAAATAAGTGAAACTCAATCAGCCAATTTCCATTCATTTTTAGACAAATGCACATAATAAAAAAATAATAATGTAATTTTTATAACTTGCCACTGTGCCTACTGTGAAAATGAAGAGCTTAACATTCTCCCACTGCAAGAATAGCTATAGAGTCAATTTTGGAGACCATTTTCCCCCTTCATATCAAATCATTTTCTCATTAAAAAAACCCTGTTTTATTGGATTAGATCCCATCCATTTCTATAATTCTGATTTTATGGAAGAAAATACCCAAATTCAGTCTCAAACAGGGCCCATTTCCATTAGTTCCCACTCTGAATTGTCCTTCCCTAAACAATTTCAAAGTCCACTACAAACCACTTGCCAGACATATTTTTCTGAAGTCATCTCCTTCACTTGAAATAACTTCTTCATTCTTTTCTTTTTATAGGCGAGCACGAGTGATCTGCAATAACTTTTCTACATATAAATTTTCATACAACTCATTACAAGGTTTCATAAATGAAAGTTTGTTTTAAGAGCCTGGATATTTAGGGGACAAAGCTGGAATATTTCATACAGAAGATAAACTCTTGAAAGCACAGCAAATGCTGGAAGCCAAACTTTCTTAAGACAGACAAATTGTATTCATCTTTTGATGTCTCCAGGCTAAACATTCCCACACTGGGGAGCTAGAAAATGTTTTACATGTGCAGAACTGTCAGTACTTTAATGGCTAAAATAACAATTAAATGCTAAATGGCAACAAAATAATGTCAAAGATGTAAGTGTGCATGGGCAGAGCTTAATGTAGTGACTTTTTAAACTTTTTGTTCCTTCTGCAGAGCAGACCCCATGTCCATACAAAAGCTATGAAATTAAAATTATTATTCTTCTGAATTGCAATGCTTCATTTTTCAGAAAAGGGTGCTAACAATAATCGAGAGAAGCAGCAATGGTGGCATAGAATTTAAATAAATATTAGCATATGTTAAAGTGGCATTTACTGGGAAACAACTTTAGAATTATTTGTTTTTTCCTGTCACATTGGCATTTTCTGTTTCTATCTTCTCAATACACCTAAATGGTCAACAGGGAAGATGCATAATGTGTTGTAGGAACACACACAAAAAGTGGCCAATATAATTCAAAGAGTTCTAGTCATGCACACGGACCTGGAAACACTTAAACCCAGAAAATGAGGACCTGGTTTGTGGGGGCAATAAACTGACTTTGTATAAATATACAGAAGTATGAAGGCTATTGCTTAATGCATTGTAAGCCGCCCTGAGTCTCTGGAGAAGGCCGGCATATAAATCAAATAAAAAATAATAATTTCTTTTGCATACGAAGTTCTTACAAGAAAAAGATCTGAGGAAAAACCAAGCATGTCCAATAGAGACCACATTTTTAAAATGCTGATCCCTTACAGGTTTACCATTGCCTTCTTGAATAACGGGAAAAGGATAGCAGCCTCATAAACCTTAGCCATCTTTTTACACTATTACTACTTGGAGTCTCTGCATACCAGGCTTTTCCTGAAAAAAAGGGAAGGAATTATGTATTAGTTATTTTTGACCCACTTAGTATGATCAGATTGACCATCCCAATAATAACTTGGCCTGCATTAGCAGTTCAAAGGGGAAAAGGGGCAATGGGAAACCCTGCTCCCAAAAATTAAATTTCCAGATTTGCCTATATTCCTGAGCAAAATGTGAGGCAATATGAGAGATTGATTGATTGTGTGCCATCAAGTTGGTGTTGACTCTTAGCAACCTCATACATAGAATTTTTTTCTATGACAATCTGTCCCTAACCTGGTCTATCAAATCTTCTAATGATGTAGCCATTACCACTATAACTGAATCCAACCACTTGTTGTTGGTTGTTTTCTTATGTTTGCTTTTCTTTTCATTTTTCCACCATTAGAGTCTTCTTCAGAAAGCTGGGTCTTTACTGAAACATACGTTAGCATAAATTAAATATTTTCAACTATTTCTTTTTACTAAAAATCTCATCAACCTCTACTCATGCTGAGTAGAAAACAGCATAGCCACATAAGATAAGTTTTAGCTCATTTTTTAGCTTCCTTTCTGGCCAAACTTTGTTCTGGGTGAATTTTCTCATATAGAATCAAGCACACGGATTTGGAAAAGAGAAACTAGTGTGAAAGCAGACTGAGAAATTTGACCTGATCCCAAAAGGTAAAAGTATCTAAACAAAAATGTACCCCATATTCTGAATAAATTTGAAAATAACAAACGTCTCTGCCAGAACATGGCATACATTTGTTTTGTTTCAGAGTTCATCAAGGTGTGTATCCTCTGTGTCAATAACTAAATTATATTGTGTCAAAATATAGCTAGTAATTTCTCTTTAAAAATTCTCTTTTGTTTCCCTATTGACTTTTCATGTGGTAGTGCTTGGGGGCTTAAGGTAGGAAGTGCAGAAGACGCTATTGCTAATGCAGTTTTCTTTTTATTACTATGAAGTCTGCTTAACTGTCCACATTTTCCATTGCACTTTTTGCAGAATGTGGAAAGTTCCTTAATGATGTCTTTCCTTGTGATTGAAGTGTGGAAAGGAAGAAAAGTTGGAGTCTGCTGGAGAGTTGAATGTACAATAAAGAGAAGACATTCACCCTACATCTTTTGATAATTTCATGACACAACAGCTGCAAGAGCACAAAATTCTCTTAGTTTAGTTTAGTTTAGTTTATTCAATTTGTGTACCGCCCTTCTCCCGAAGGACTCAGGGCAGTGAACAGCCAACCATAAAAAACATACAATACCAAATACAAAATATAAAAACCCAATTAAAAACAACAAATTTGAATTTGGCCCATATTAAGAACCCCAATACAAACATC
>JANHZT010000563.1:156916-169297 GCA_032468215.1 Stegonotus admiraltiensis
AGAATAGAATAGAATAGAATAGAATAGAATAGAATAGAATAGAATAGAATAGAATTCTTGATTGGCCAAGTGTGATTGGACACGCAAGGAATTTGCCTTTGGTGCATATGCTCTCAGTGTACATAAAAAAACAAGATAAATTCGTCAAGAATCATAAGGCACAACACTTAATGATAGTCATAGGGTACCTATAAGCAATCAAGTCATACCAAGAAACGGGTGAAATGCTCCCGGTTCAGACCGGCTCGGGCAAGTAGGTAGCGATGGCGGTGGGCAGTTCGGAGAACCGGTAGCAAAAATCCCTGCCCCTGCCTCCGCCCCCCATGCCCAGCTGAGCCGTATGATCATCAGAGCCTTTTTTTTTCTTTTAAATGGCTCTGACGATCCAAGCTTTGACGATCCCAGCTCTGACGATCCCAGCTGAGTTGCCTGCTGATCAGGCAACTCAGCTTGGATCGTCACAGCCATTTGAAAGAAAAAAAGTTTTTTCTTTTAAATGGCTCTGATGATCCAAGCTGAGTTGCCTGCCGATCAGGCAACGCAGCTGGGACCGTCAGAGCCTTTTGAAAGCATTTTTTACATGGTTTTACATGTAAAAAATGGTTTTAAAAGAAAAAAAATGGCCACGCCCACCCAGTCACATTACCCCCCACCAAGCCCCCACAGAACCGGTAGTAACAAATTTTAGATTTCACCACTGAGCCACAGTATAGTAATTTAACTACAAACCTGTTATGCCTTAGCAATAGAAATCTGGAGGCTGATGGTGGAGGGAATGGAGCTTTTGCAGTTGTGGTCATCTCCATTCTGAGAGTAGACTGAGAGCATAAGTAGTGCTAATATACACTATATCAATTAGCCTCCCTCTGCAGACATTCTCCAGATGTGTTGCACTGCCACACCCATAATGCTCAATAAAATACTGCTTGAAAATTGTGGAACCTGAAGTCAGCTAGAGAGAAACAAATGGAGAAAGGCTGGCAGAGAATATGGGCTATATTTAAGTCACACACTGGAATTGTTTTCTTATACATCTTCATTGCGTAAAACACCTTGTCCTCAATTCACTAGAGGAAACCAAGGATGGTATAGTAATAATAGACATGAATGTCCTCCACTCTATTTTATGAACCTCATCCATAAACTATGCAGAAATAAATGTATACACTTGGCATGTCATTTTATCCTGAATTTCCTACCCTGAATTCCTTATCAAATACTAATAGAGTTTGTGGGTTGATTTTGCAGTGCCAACAAAGAATTGATGACAGTTGATTTTAAGTATTCTAATTATTAAAAAATAAAAGCCCTCTAAAATAGACTGAAGTTCCATCAAATACATCATCCTAATTTTTATTTTCTCCCTGGGTAGTCAATAAACAAAATAGAAGAAATATCTTTCGCTCTGCCATTTAATGCTACTTGATATGCTGCTACCCAGTTTGCATAATCACCCTTTTAAATAATCTGAGTTAATGACTATTGCACCTTTTGTGTCTTTTGGAAGATGAACAATGAAACTTAAATCAGAGATGACTAATTTGATTTTTCTAGGACAAAAGAATAAAAAAAATAGTTTGGTTCTAACTCAGTGTATTATTTATAATTAGTCAAGGATGTCAATTTAATTTATAATCTTCAAATATCTTCCCTTGATATAATATATACAAATGAGTTTTAGGTTGATATTTTATTCCACACAACATAATTATAACTATAATGGAATGGAAACGGAAAGACAGGCTTAAAGATGAATTATGGATTTCTCTCCTTCTTCAGTTAGTTATCCTCAGATAAAAGTGTTTCTACCGACTACTGTTAATTTATAAAACATAGTGTTCTATTGGTAATGGGTTTATGAGCGGATTTTGAAAAAGTCCCTTCAGTGACATCATTAAACGTGTAGTTGCTTACTATCACTGGAAAATTAAAATGATTATTCTTTAAAGCACAATAATTTTACATAAGCTAACTTTGAAAATAAACAGTTTAATTCACTCAAAACAAAACACAGTCTATTGTCCAGAAATAATATTTATTCATTGACCTTAAAACACAGAATAGAAAAAGCTTTGTAAATAAAACTATATATATATATATTATATATGTATATGAATGCTTTATTTTTTATTTGGTACTTCACAAAAAAACACTACAGACAATAACAAAATATTTCAATTCATTTAAAAAAACCCTATTTTGGTGGTCAATCTGCTTTGATCAAGATGTCTCAAGATTTACTGTTTGACAGTTTTTATTTCATAAACTTGTTTCTTAAAAAAATTGAAGCAATTTGTTATTTGATCAATATTTCAAACATTTAGAGATACTCACAAACCACAGAACAGCTCTTAGGAGTTTATACAGACTGTTCAGTGCCAAATCATCCATCACGGTGATCAATTGAGACACAAAACCACTACTACTTTTGCACCTGAAGGAGTCATCTGGGCACAATCATTTTCACAAGCAGTATAGAGCATTTGCTGGGGGCTCACAGATCTCACCTGTGGAAGTTCCTGCAATTGCTGATGTTCAAAACCACATGCAGAGACTACAGGAACAGCTATAGTTGAGGCCCATGAGCTCTTCTTTCATACAAGTAATATTACTCATGAAAAAGGGGGTGCCAGAATTCTTGTGGGCAAAAAGCAGCTAGGTATAATGCCTGAACATGCCTCAAATTCTTAAAGAAAAGTAAATCACAACTGAATTGGGGTATAATTTAATCCAACAAGGAGAAATAATATTTAAACGACTACATGTTTTCCATTGCCCTTTTGGTAATGTGTTCTCTCCCCCTTTCAGACTTTTCCTGGTTTAGATATTCCAGAACTTTTGCTAGCATCTCTTCATCCATATATGGTCTGTTCTGGGTGTCATCATTCTCTTTAGCCACTGGCAGCCTTTTGCTGAATAAAGTGAATTTATCTGGTTCATGACTTCCTGTTTGGTCTAGACGGTCACGTTCAGATGAAACTGCAAGTGGAATTTCTTTCTTCAGTCCTGTATTGATAACTTCAGGATACTTTGTCAACATCTTGGCTAAATAGTCTGACAACTCTTCTTCTTTTCCATTCAGTGATTCTTGTTTCATTTGTCTTTCTAAACGGTTAAGCCAGGCCACTTTGGAAAGTATATTTTGATCAGGTCTTGCAGGCAGGTACCATTTTGGCAATCCATTTTCTTGATTTATTTGATGTCCAGGATAAGGAGGTTTTTGATTGCCAACATTTTCCATCCCTAAAAGATTGATAATGTCTTCGACGTTCAGGTCTTCTGGCAGATTATCTGGCAGAACATTGAATCTTTGCTTTTGATAACCATGTAAGGAGTTCACCTTATTTTTGAATAAGTCTGACTTTTCTAAATTAATCTCAGGGATTTCATCAATATCTTCAACCAGTTCTGGTTCTTGTTCCTTTTCATTCTGATGTGTATCTCCAGATCTCAACATTTCAATTAAATCCTCAGGTGGGATCTGTAAATTTCTTGAAATTTCTATCAACTGATAAACTGCTTGAGGATCAAGCTGTTTTTCA
This sequence comes from Stegonotus admiraltiensis, assembly GCA_032468215.1. NCBI lineage: Eukaryota > Metazoa > Chordata > Lepidosauria > Squamata > Colubridae > Stegonotus > Stegonotus admiraltiensis. Next base: position 160,459 of record JANHZT010000563.1, read on the forward strand.
AAGTATTTGACTGCTCTTTTGTCTTCATTTTGGTTGATTCCCAATATATTATCTCCTGGTTTATTCATCATCTTTTTCAAATAATAATCCATCAACTGTGAAACATCTTCCAGGACTTGATTTTTATTCTCTTTTTTCAGGTCATCTTCCAGGGTACCTGCTCTCTTCATTTCATCATTTATCTCTTCATTTTTCTCAATTTCTTCCTTACTATCGCTTATTTCTTCTTGAGTTTGACTTTCCACTTTTTCCTCTATTGGGTTCCAGTCCTCTCCTCCCACCACATCTTCATAAGCAATGTTATTTCCTTTAAAAGCGTCATCTTCCTCATCAGCGTATAGCTTTTGTTCCTCATTGAATCTTTCTTTGTTCAGATTATGAGGTGCCATCATTTTCCCTAGCTCCTGAAATACAGATTCTAAAGTGGCAAGACTTTGAGGTGTGTACTGTTCTTCCACTATTTCATTTGTTCTTTTATAAGGACTATCTCTTGAATTTTCTTCAAAGTAGGTATGTGGAACCTTAAAATTTTTATGTGTTGGGGCAGGCCAAGTACGATCATCATAATCATCCATTATTCCATCCAGAAAGATATTGTCTGAATTCAGGGGATTAAGTTTATTTTCTTTTGAGACAACTTTTGATTCTTTCTCTCTTTGTCTTATGGTTTCCAACATTGTCTTAACCCACTGGGAATCATCTTCTGGGAAGGCCTCCCTTTGGTTGTCGGGTAAATAGTGTTGGCTTTTGCTTTCTTTTGACTGTAGAACAAATGGAGCATTTTGAAAGGAATTATAATCTGGACTTGTTTCTATATTGCTGGTTTGTTTTCTTAGACTTTCTATGTATTCCAGAGCTTTGATCATATCTGGGCTTGGAAGCCTTTGCAGGTTTTTCATTAGATAGTCTGGATCATTTTGAATGTTTTGAAAACTTTGAAATGAAGCGGCCTTGGCATAAGAGATCAGCAGAAAAACTTGGGCAAGAAGCAAAAGTATTCCAAGCCAGGAGATTTTATCAGCCATATTTGAAATGTTTCCTTAAAATAAAGGGAAAAAATTGAAAATTAACACAGAGAGGTACATTTTAAATATCTTATATGGTCAAGTATGGACAGCAATAATAGTTCTAGACTAAAGTAACTTATAAGTTACTTCAAGTTGAATTATATTTACTTATTTAGTTACGTTCAGAGATCAGAAAACATGAAACTGAATTAACCATAGTCTATACAAATAGTTACAACTAACTATTTTTGTATAGAAGTTATTCCTTGTAATTTAGTATCAGGCGTGAAAGACCAGGTCCACACATGAAGGTCCAATTAAACTGATTTATCGCTAAATAGCCTATGCACACAAATATTCTCAACTAATGGTTACCTCCTGCTTGGCGTTAGATAAGGATCCACAGAATTCAAGGGGGCTTGGACTTAGTCTGCTTGTGTCTATGTAGGGCTAATCCCTCTTTTAACTCTACCCCAGGTTCTGCTACTCCTTCTACAAATTGCTCTGTTTCCCTTATTGTTTGAAGAAACAGTCTTAAATACCTCAATAAACATAAAGCCTATCTCTAATTTTTAAATTATATTCTATGTGGAACAGCTCTTATTTATTAAACAATACTATTGATTTCCTAAACAGAACCTTAAATACCTTATATTATGTATTGTTATCAACTTAATACTTCTAAATTTTGGACAAAACATTTTCAGAATCTAGAATTAGTTACCAAAAATGGTTCATGGGCCATTAAGGTATCTGTGAACATTTGTCTTAATATTTGCAAAGCTTTCTGAGCCACCTGATCTTATATTTTTTAATTACTTTTTTTTACTTTTAGTTGAAAAAAGGAAGCTGACATTTTGATAAATTCAGGATCATCCACTATCATTATTTTTAGTTGCAATATTTTTTTCTGGGCCCAATAGGTGTCTTAAATTTCAGTGTTTGTCTAAAAGTGTACTTACTAGCCTAGAAAAGGAACAAACTAAGTCAGAGTAGTAAGGTCCCCTTGTGTTTGGGAGACCTGAAGGATATGGCAAGATTCTGATAAACTTGTAATTTCTAACTGTTTTTATTTATTTATTTATTTATTTATTTATTTATTTATTTATTTATTCGATTTATAGATCGCCATTCTCCAATAGGACTCATCCTATATCCTTCCATAGCATTTGTTTTCCTTTAAATGAAGAAGCCCAGCCCTTCTAGCAGCCATTTTGTGGGAGTATTCATAGCAAATTCTCAGAATTCCAAATGTGCCCACTAATCCAAAATGGTTACCATCAATCAATAAAGATAAATCTATTGTGATCACTCTGCAAATAATAAAATAATAAGCTCAGACTTATTAATAAAGTATAGTCATATAATTGGAGCAGTTGATAAGTAGTGTTAGTAAATAAATACAATGAATATAACAAATGGGAATAAATATTTTATGGAAAATAAATCTCTATCTCTGTCACTAAATATTTATAACATACTCCCAAGTGCAAAATTAAAGCAATGTTGATAGTCAAGCCAGCTTTTTCCCTTGACAAACAATATAGATTTTAATTGCTAGCCTGGATTGTGTTTTTATAATGTTTAGATGTGCCTGAAATTGCAGCCAGATTTATCTAGTGCATAAACTAAGAGAACAAGGTAATTGCTTAATTAAAGTATAAATATGTCCATAAAATATTATATCAAATATTGACAAATGTAGGTTTTCCTATCTACAGTTTCACAGAACATCTCAGTTTATTGATTTACTCATTCCAAAACATTGCAATCAGAACATAGAACCTCAAAGTTAAAAAAATAATCGGACATTAATAAAAATAAAGAATAGATTTCTAAGATAATTTATTTTGAAATTTTGCAATATATTTTATTGTTTTAACTTTAACAGAAGAACATTTCACAAAGAAAGATTAGCAAATATCAGTCAGACTGAGTGGCTAAATGTGCTTCCCTAATATTTCATCACATATATGCTGTTAATAAAAAATATATTTTTGTCTCAAATGCATTTAAGTAAGCCTAGTGTTCTATTCAGACAGGGAAATTCTGAATAGAACACTAAAACCTTCTGGCTTGAATAAACCATTTGCTAGCCTGTGGCCATTTGCATTGGTAAATAAGTATTTCATATTTATGTTAATAGGTTATGTTAATAGTGGGAATTATTTTTTTAAAAAAATCCTGTTTACAAAAAGAGTAGTACACAGTCCACATGGGATCTAACCATTATAATTATAAAATGATTGATCCAAGATATTTATTTATTCAGAGTTATAAATGTTACCTCTGCAACATTTGGCTGTATCATCTATAGGAAAAAGTAGTAAGTAAATAGTGGATTGAACATTATATAAAAACCGTTATTGTTTCTGGGTTACTGGGCTAAAAGGACAGAAATCCTGTTTATTTAAATCTTGCTGAAAGAAATTCTAAGATTTTAGAGAGAAATTGCAATAAACAGACCAGAGAAAAATTAAATCTAGAATGGACATACAATAGTATGTGCTTGATTCAACTTTTTTTCCAGTCCATTCATTTTTCCTAATCCCTTTTACACTTTAAATAGATATAATAGAGGTTCATGAGGTGGAGGAAAAAAATTCAGTAATGCTAGTTTATCTTACTCTGTTCTGAGTAAACACACAAGGCTAATTATGCCTTTCAAGCAATATAGACTTGGTTTGCAGCACAGCATGACATGATTTTACATATTGAGCTAATTAAAATACTATAACAGAATTGCTTAATTTTTTATCCAACAATGCCCGAAGTAAGAATTTAGATTAATAAAAATACTAGTTAATAATCTGTTAATTCTCAAGACTCTATTCAATATCATTTCAAAATAGGAGGGGGGATTCTTTCTTTGCCAAGGTCTTTAAAAGAGAATAGTTTTTCTTACTTTACAATAAATATTGCAGCCCAAATGCTTGAATGGTTTTAGTCAAATAGCTTTTATGTTCTAATGACCAATGAAAGCCTGTGGAAGAAATGTAAATGAGATACCAGATAGAATAAAGCAGGTAAAGAAAGTCAAAATGCGAATGATTGTATGGAATCCAATTTTAATGGTAGTTAAAGATAGAAAAATCTGTAGGACTTAATTGATATATTTAAGTCCTAGTGATTTTAGTGAAGTTGTCTGGATTTCATTATAGTTGACTGGAATATTAACAAGTTAATAGCACCATTTTAAAATTGTTGTATTGATTTCTAGTTGCTTTGGATTGTTTCTATATATTTCAAACAATATATAGGAACAAAATTCTTGTTTTTATCCTGTACTCTGGCAGTCACTCTGAACTACAATTGTGCTTAGTAATGAAGATTTATTGCAAGATAAAATAATGTTAAGTTCCAGACATGAACAATGAGCAAAATGCATCAAAATTTTACAGTATTTAAAATAGTGTTCTTTTATCTTATTGTATGCTTCAGTTGGTATACTTTTATGCTAAAAGTGCCATCTTTCAAATAAATGGATAAATATAAAAAGAAAATATTTAAGGACTTTCCACTCTCCCCAATAGTAGCTGTATTATTTTCTACTTTACTACATGTGAAAGCACAATGAATTCCAAATTCAATTCCAGTATCTCCAAATAACTGCTTATTAGAAAATCCTCTAGTTTCCTTTACTTCTGTATAGACATAAATAATATCCTTGAACAGAATGGTAAAACTGTTAATATAGTCAATGGACTGAGGCTTTTAGGTTTTAATATATTCAATAGAATATACTCTTTTATGAATATTCAGTAAGAATTATGCAGAGATCCAGTATACCTATTTTATCCATAAAGACATACATTTAACCATACATTTATAAATTTTTACTTTTTATCCAAATTAGAATATTAGAAATTTTATCTTACATGGAAGAACAGAGTGTTAGCAGCATTATGTTTTAAAATATAGTGACTTATATCTGAGATTTAGTTGCACTAACACTGACTAAAAATGAAGCTTTATAAATACATGTTTCTGAACTAAACTATTAAAAATCCTCAAATATTGTTTCCTGTATACGGGTTTTTAATAACTCTCAGGTATAATTATCAAAACTCTCATTGGTCTGGTTTCTTATTATTTTTGATACATGGTTAAATCAGAAGGAATGAAAAATATATTTAACACGCACATTTAACATCCTGTTTTCTGTGCTGCTAAGTGAGTAAGGTTTCAATTTCATACGTTTTCTGACTAGGTAATTTGCTGCTTCTATCTTATTCCCTGCTTGGAAGCTGCCTACAGAGAACATATACATTGACTCTTTCCTTTGATTTGTCGATTAAAAGAGAAAGCATATATTCTTACCTGTGTCTGAGGCAATCTAAAGCATGATATTGACTATATCCATTCGCTCCGAGTTTACAGACTGTTTTCAGCACCAGGAGAGCTCCCTCTGCTTATAGTGTACATCACCTGACTCTTACTGACAGACTGACGTCACCCCACCCGGTTGGGGAAAAAAAAAACAAAAACCGACTTTCCTTTTGAGAAAGAACATTACAGAAAAAGCGTCGTTTGGCTTCACTATTTGAAGGGAAGAAGGAGAAGATTTCCTTTGTATGTTTACGCCACCTGTCTTCCTCTAGGGAAAACTGCATTCTTCTTTGCAATTAAGCAGCCCCTGAAAACCTTTTAAAAATAACGAGTCTGGTCAGCAGTTTGTATATTTCCCTGTCTCCTATTCCTTGACAGGAACCTGCAGGAAGAAACGTTGATCTGGACCTCCTGAGAAGAGAGAGGCAAAAATTCCGGATTCCCAAATATTTAGAAAATTGCTGTAGTAGAAGGGGTTCCACTTGCACTTTGTAGGTTTCAAATGATGCAGTTGAAAGTATGAAAGCTTGAGAATAATCAGGGAGGGAAATGTGACAGAATGGTGATATATGATCACATATGGTACCAAATACAAATTATTAGGTTTTTCAAAATTATAACCCTGTCCTTTGCAGCAGGTTATATTTGGTGAATCTCAAGACTTTAGGAAAAACAAAAGCAAGAAAAGGATTTGATTACTACGGCTGCTTTCTATTACATTCATTTGATTTGTTTTGGAGGAGCTTCTCTTAAAGTCTGTAATGAAATTATAATGAAACACACAGAGACATACAGACTTGATGAAAACAATGAACCCAATTATTTTTCACTATGTAATTATAATGATATGTCTGCTAATATCATTGCAACAAACTATAAATTTTAAGCTTCCATCTGTAGCAACTCTAATTTTATTGAGAGAAGTTTATGTGAAAAAAGCCAAGCAGAAACATAACCTTGCACGAAGACCTCAGATTCAGGAATCTGTCTTTTATTTTCCGGTAGTTATTCATTACAGGGATTTTCCACCATAACGTATTATTGGAATACTATTTTGGATCAGCGAAGTAACAGCCTTTTGTCTCTTAGTGATCCCATGGCCAAGTTAATTAATTTGTGGTTTGAAACATCTACTAACTGCCAATCCCTGCTTTAGATGAAAAGTGATTATCTAAACATGGTTTATAAGGAAGAAGTGAAGATTTCTCTCATTCCTAAGTGCAGAGCATACTATGTATTTAACTTATCAGAAAGCAGATTCTGCTTGAATATTAGGAAAAAACTTCCCAACATAAAAGAAATTTGACAATAGAACCTGTTATCCAGAAAAATACATAACTTCTATTCAACTTGATATTCATCCCATATGAAATTAACTTCAGATTATTTTTCTGTAGAATTCAACTAATACACAAAGCAATTTCTTTGTATGCTGCTAATTCTGAACAAACTACCGGTATATGTTTTCTGTTTTGATATATGTTATAAGCATTATTGGTATGAATTTTAGATTTAATAGCCAATTTCCATGCTGACTATCAAGTGATCCTGTATAAACAAAATAGAACTACAGCAGTAAGAAAAACATATTTTCAAGGGAAAATGTGGAAAGGATAGCAATAAGATGTCACAATGGGAGTCAAGTATATTGTCTTTTATATTTCTCATAAAAGTGCATGGTAGCAACTGTTTACATTCATGGGTGAAAGGAATGTGATCCTGGATATTGCTTTGCTTTAATTTTACATAGCTATGGTGTAGTAGTAAGTCATCTGTTTTGCTGGCAGAGGCCATGTTTTAATGTTATTTTTTCTGCTACTGCGGATGTGATCCAGTGAGCTGGAGATTACATGGTGTGAGTAGAACAAACATGTGTGATCCATTATTTGTGGATTTTTTTAGATGGGTTTTGATTTTAAAATGGCAATAGATGTATTTTGTCAAGCTATATTATTAGGATTACCTTTTTTTTTTGCTAAAATAACAAAATAAAAATAAATATCAGCTGTTTTGTTGCTATGTTGTCATGGATACTCCTCCATTTCCTCCTCGAAATGAAATCTGGAGTGGAACTATGAATTACCCATTCTTGTTGTGATGGTTATTTCTGGTCAGTAGACAATTGATAAGAGGAAACAAATAATTTTGTTTTGCTTATTATTTATTTATTTAACATTTTGGAATTGATTCTATAGTTGAGAAAAACCTGAATAAACAGCCAGCATGCTCTCTTCTCAGTCACTGCCCCTATGGTCAATCCTTTTTCTCTCTCCCCAATTATCTGGAAAAATACTATGTTAGCCTGAGATATTTTACAAAAGTTTAAGTAATAATTACCCATTACCCAATGCTAGAGATCTAACATACATATATTCACACTTTTCAGAACAAAATATTCAAAATAATTTGCATGAAGTTTACAATGGTATATATTCTTAATTTTTTTAAAGTATGAAGCATAATAAAAACAATGAAAATTCAAAGCACATACTGGTAGGAAATTATTGGAACTGAAATCTAACACATCCGTAGTGTACCCAGTTGGGGGAAATACTGTAGTCTACATTGACTTTTAGAAACTCTCCACAGTTACAAGTCATTTGTGTTATACCTCTGAGGTATGGTCCCTCTTTCTTCTTTAAAAAAAAAGATTTTTAAAATGGTCAGTTGCACATTATCAGTTGCAATAATTGATGGCCTGAGTAAAAGGAGCACTATCATCCCAAGTATTAGTATTTTCAGTATATTAACAGTGCTGTACTGGATAAAGTATTTAAGACACTAAATCAGCAACTTCAATTTGAAAGCAATATAAACCATTTTGGGGCTGCTCTTTTTTAAAATTAGTGTTTTTAAACATGTCATTTCCCCAACCTTTAAATTTAATCTAGTTTGGGTTTTTTTGGCAAGATGATGGCAAAATAAGTACCCAAATACAAAACTATTAATACAGACTTTGCAAATATGTTTTGAGCAAATTTTATGTATCTCCCAAAGAATTGCAGAAGTCTTCTTACTGGATCAAGGAATTGGGATTTCAGTGGCAGCTCTGAGTCAGACAGCAGTGTTTGAGTCTCCCTGTATGTGTGATATGTGTGTGTGTGAAAAAAGATAATGAGAAAGTCTGAGTCATATTGTAGAGATGATATAGGGAATAAAGTAAGGCACTAGATGTGAACGAATGGAGGAACTATTTTGTGCTGTCATTTCTTCATATCCAAATAACATTTATTTTTAGTACTTCAGAATTGAAAAGAAAATCCCTTATAATGTTATATTGATATATGTAATTATATACAGTAGCTATAGATAGGTGCACATATGTTCACATACTTAATTTGCCATTTAGTCACTTTTAACATTTTAGGAGAAGTTTGTTTGTTTGTTTGTTTGTTTGTATTTATTTATTTATTTATTTATTTATTTATTTATTTATTTAAATTTATATACCACCCATCTCTCTGTGGGACTCAGGGCGGTGAACAGCCAAAAGTAAAAACAGA
>JANHZT010000563.1:215780-230465 GCA_032468215.1 Stegonotus admiraltiensis
TATTCTATTCTATTCTATTCTATTCTATTCTATTCTATTCTATTCTATTCTATTCTATTCTATTCTATTCCCTTCCATTCCATTCCATTCCATTCCATTCCATTCCATTCCATTCCATTCCATTCCATTCGTACCTATACTGGCTGAAGTGACAGAAACTGAAATATATTTATATTTTAAGTTCATTTTGTGAGGATAAACATCTAAGTGAGTGGCTATATTATATTTATTACTGTTGCAATTGGGAGTCCAGTTACAGTGGTATTCCAAAAGCATATTAGCAAATGCAAGAAAGTCTGTTATGACTCTATGTAACATAAACAATCAGTGGTTTGCCAGTTCAGTTTGTGTGTGGCCTTAAGCACAATCCATCTAATAAGTGCAAAATAACAAGTGTATTTTATTTGGGCTTATGCCATGTGGCCAAGCCTCTTAAGGTAAAAGGCTTTGCTTTAAATTAAATGCTTTAAAAGCCATGCTTTTAAAGCCATGCCACAAACTGGTCACAAATCTAGATATTCTAGTTGAACTGGATTTCTTTCTTGAAAGTGTTCTTTTTCATTCCCTTCATTTTAAAAATAGCTGAAACTACTGCATTACTAAGCAACCTTTTGGCTGGTGGGCACGTTTGAAACTTTGAGAGGTTAAATAAAATAGCTGCTACTTAATACAAAGCATACAAACTTGTCAGGTTACTCCATTTCACAGAAGGCGCATAGCTATCTTAGCTTATCTCCCCACCCCTCTCTGCATATTTTTCAGTTAGTTGCACCCATTTTCAGACAAAGCATGGAATTTCAACCACCAGTTTTATCTTTGTTTAAGAATGCCTGTGATAATTCTGGGGCCCAAATTCATTCTGAAAAATAAAAAAGGAGCTGGTGCTTTGTAGCAGGCAAATTTTCTATTTACTTAGGCTCATAATAAAATAGTTGAAGGGGAGAGGATCATTCAGGCCATAAATTCCAACCACTCCTTACATGCCATGTAGTAATCTAAAAGGAAGTATCTATTAGGGAACTGCATCTGATGAGGAAAATACTTTGCTTCTGTCCTGAAACAAAATCATAGCTGGAGATTCTCCTGTTTTTAGTCTGTTTGGTTGCTTTAGAGTTTGGCAGAACTCAAACCTGGAACGTTTGCTGATATGGGTTTGGAATGGGGAAAAAATCTTGCCACGGATGGTTTGGAATTCCCTCCAACATTTCCCAGTGCAGTATCCCATTATTTTCCCTCCTATCTTCCCAATGTCTTTCTTGTTCTCAGCTGTCATCACTGTCCATGACCCAGCAGCACAACTCCCATGAATCCACTCCTATCTTCCAAATGTCTTCTCTTTCCTCCCTGTCCTTGGCCACTATCTAAGGCCCAGTATAACTTCCCCTCTGAACAGCCGCCCTGATCTACCTAGGGCCTTCCCCCAGTCACTTACATTCTTTATATTTTTCCTTCTTCTTCTCAAACCCTTTTTGTCTGGAATAAAATAGTCCCATTTAATTCCAAAACAAATAAGAATGCTTGTTTTGATTTGTACAAAAACTCCCTCCTACTCCTATTCAGCTGTCCATGTAGAGAATGAGTCAATTTAAATTAGGATGAATGCAGTCTAAAGCATAGGACTGCATTTGGCCTCACAAAGCCTTGGGTGGACTTCTGACAACTCCTCCAAAGTTCCTGAGATCAGATTAGGTTAATAAAACTGTGAAAGGTATGGTAAAAACAGGAATGAAGAGCTATTGCGAATTCTGTTTGAGGGAACATCTTCTAGCTGCCTTTAGTATCTCTGGTTGGCAATCTTATAAATCTAATAAATATTATTATAATGGTTATGTGCTTCTAGACTTGTCAGGTTTCAATTTGTATGTCTCCCAAGTTCTTCTTTATGGCTGCAATTTATTATGTCCGTTATATATTTTTCTTCCTCATCAGCTCCTTTTTTCATTGTTATATGGAACCTATACATAGATATTCTTGCTATTCCTATTGCCTAGCATGGAAGTATCCCAGATATCAGCCAATAGTTTGAAGGACTTGATTTCCTGCCACTGCTTAATCATACAACTTTCAAGTCTCACCCAAATTCCAGAATAACACAAGTTTCTTAAATTAGGAAATTTTTACAATTTCTGAATTTCTTTAGTTATTTTTTTCCGCTACTCATTTGGTAGAACACTTGATACACATACTGTACAGTGAAGTCTCCACAGGTCATAAATAAAGAACCAAAATTTACAGGAAATATTTTTATTATACAATAGTCAAACCTTTTTTTTTTCATTTTTAAGACAAAAAGAGAACAACAAACAGTAATAACAGTTTTTCAGATAATGAAAGATACAATGTTTCACGAGAATACGGTCATCAGACAAAAATACATTAGTCCTTCTGGTTCCCCCATAAGAAAGGAGTCATGGGGGGAAAACATAGTAAATAAGTCAAATCTGAATGATTGCACATTTAGAATACAGGGCCGATTTTCTTACCATGTACAACATGATCCTTATTCTCTTCCCTATGCACAAAAGTATTTTATTTCCAAAGCAAGCAATAAGAGTTTTTACAGGTCTATGTCTTATCAGAAGAACTTCAACATTGGATATAGAAACAATATAGTGTTTTGCCAACATTTCTTTGTGTAGCTATTTGAACCTTCCACTTTAATATTGCTATCTACCCTATCCCCAGTCAGCAAAATATTCTTCAGTCTTGGAACAAATTTTGAGTGGAACTGCCAAATCTTTCAATGTATTTTTGTGCAATTTGTACAATAAGTGAAAACAGCAGGTGGCCTTCTCTATATGTAGAAATATTGAGACCTGAGAATATTGTTCTCTGGCGACAGCAGGTTATCCCAAGTTTAAGATATTAAGAGGGTTGGGAGGAAAACTACAAATGCTTTTGTGTAAGGTGATGCTTTTCTTAACCCAGATGTACATTTCATTGTAGGTAGGACACTGAGGTGAAATTATTAATTCTGGTTTAATTCAAACAAGTTAAAGTTCTACTTTTTATACAGAATAATAAGGCAGATAAATAGAATAATGTAACCATTCTAACAAAACCATTTTTTAATGATTTGCCTTATTTGTATAGTGGTATTGCTGAAATGTTTGGTTCTTCCTTTCTTTTTTATCTCTGTTCCTTCATCAAAATTAGTATCAAATAAGAGGTTTAGGAGCAATAATTCAATAACAATGGCATTGATTATACCCATCTTGTATGACTTTCCAACACTAATCCTTCAGGTTATATAATTCCCTTCCTCATATGTTTTGCCCCAAGGAAGACTTTTTTAAAAAAGGATTCTTTGAGGCTTACATTTTAACATGACGATATAGGTTCATGATTAACATAAAACAACTTTCCTTGAGAAAGATAGAAAAGCACTTTTTTCACTTACTTTTAAATATCGCCTATAAGAAATGCCTGATTACATTATTTGCATACAAAAAAATTGTTTTGAGGGCGGATTGAACAGTCTATTTGTGCAACATTTTGAAATGAATGTTTCCCATCGGTTTTAATTAGCAATTATTTAACTTCATTGATGATGATGATTCTACACCAGATTTTATAAAGCTACATTTAGTCAAACAACTTAACCTTCAACATGAAAAGAGCAGCAACCTGAAATTTCTCATTAAAATTCTGTACTGTAACAAGATACTTTCATTTTCAAAATGACAAATTTTAATGTACACAGTTCCCCCCATTATTTTACTTACTTACTTATTTATCTATCTATCTATCTATCTATCTATTAAATTTACCTATTCCTATCATTTTTACTTGCAGCAGTCCACATGCAAGCTTTTCTGGTACAATGCTAGTTATTGCTGAAATTGAATTAAAAATCTGATTTGGAACTGGCTTTAGAGAAACTTGATACCTGTTCATCACAAATTGGGTTTCTGTTCAACAAACCTTTACTGTCTATTTCACCAAGCCTCAATGTACCATTTTACTACATACAAAAAGTATGATTTCAATCCCTCATTCAGCTTCAGCCATTATTGAAATCATTTTAGTGTTTTGCCAACGATCTACCCACCCCCTCCTCAGTAGACAATTTAAAACTGGAACAACATCAAATGTAACAGAGAAACAAAACAGTCCAAAACACTATCAATACTCCCGCTCCTATTGCAATGCTGCTGGGAAAGAATTTTTCCCCCTCCTGCTGGCAAAGTTATATTCAAAATCTGTGAGTCATTATTCATAGTGACTATTCATAAGACAAAACTAGTCTACAGGGACAGTTTACAAAGAATACGTTACTGCTATTTTGAACGTTTTGTTGTCACTACAGTATACTGTACTCATTTTAACCCTTAGCCACAGTACAATATCATTTCAGCAGAGAAAGCACACTGAATGCTACAAGTTAAATCAAGCTATGAGAGGTCTTCCTAGGCCAGATATTTTGTTGTATGTAAATCTTCCTATTGTTCATTCCACAGGCCATCAACTTGTACCTGGTACCTTCCACCATTCTTTGTAAGCTCTAAACAAGGATTCTGTCCCACAAAACAAAAATGTCCATCTTAGGAAAATGATATTCTCAAAGTCAAGCAGCCGGCACGTGTGGCAGGAATAAGAGAAGGAATATATCCATTTGATGCATACAGTATACTCTTCTGAAAAATGCAGATCAACGGGAAGTATATCCAGTTGCAAGGCTACAACCCACTACTGGTGTCATGTCCCAAATCTAAAAAAATGAGATATAAAAAAGACACATGATCCAGATTCTGAACAAGCATTTTTAAAATTTCTAAATGTTTATTATATATTTTGCATGGTGATAGCTACATTATGTAAGTGTAGGTCAAGACAACTTTGCCACTTCAAAACATTTAAATCTTACCTTCTCTCATGTGTAGACTTCTAGAAGGGACTCAAAGATAGCCCATTACAGTAGAATAAAATAGGAAATAGAATAAACATGAAAAATGAGCTTGTCTTCAACCCATATATTTAAAAAAGTCTCTGTTCTATTAAAAGTGAGGAAAAAAAATTCTCCAGGAGAAATAAATATACATCCTGGGTAGTGAGAAGGAAAATTATTATCCTTTCAGATTAAATCTGGTAATTTTCAGAAAACAGAAAGGAAGTAGAAATAAAGTTGGGTTAGAAATTTCCGATTCATGGAATTGTTACCCAGTTAAAGACAGGTAAATGTTTACTTACTGTAGTTGTACTAGGTTTTAAGTTTTCTGATTTCAGTTTTCTCAATGAAAGTTTAGTTTATTTGTACAACTTGATTTAACAGTACTACGATATTGCCCAAATTATTTACTGATCGATACTTCCTTGGGATCTGCCATCATCTTATATTGTTGCTGTGTAAATCCTTTGGAGTCTATAGAGTTATTTCTTGTAATATTAATGGCTTTTGATATGATTAGCTTAAGCTGAACAGAAACACTGTTCCAGGGAGGGAGCGAAGTGCTGCTGTACTTGCCTTATCTCGTGAGTCCTTCTTCTTGCTCTTGTTGGTGCTGTGTGCACCTCAGTCTTTTGGGGAGATGTGCAATTTGCTCTCACCCCAAGACAGTGGCCTGCCCAGCTGAGGCCAATACTCTGCATTGTAATGGGCTCTAGGAGGAGGAGACACTGTCTCCCCCATTGTGAAGTGCGCTAAATTTAACTGTGCTGCGTAAGGCACTGTGAGAGCAGTGGGCAGGCTATGGAGGTGGCAACAGCAGTGGCGCTAGCCACAGCTGGGCTAGGCCAGTGTCTTGGGGCGGAGAGCAAATTGCACGTCTCTCCAAGCAACCGAGGTGCGCGACACATCTGTCGCTGCCTAGAATTGAACTGTCAGCCTCCCGAGTGTGAGGTGAGCATCTTCATCTCCAGGCCACCATGCCACTCAATGAGTGCATTCTTAACACATTCAAATATACACTTAATGTATACAAATGTTCTAAAATGAATTTTTACAATTGGTTTCTTACAGTGTGTAGCCTGAAAGTGGTTGGATTTAGAAATGACCAAAAAACCAGGCTTCAACTTGAGAACATATGTAACCTTCTAACATAAACATAAAGATTATTTTCCCTCTTTCCTTCCTTCCATTTGCTCTTCTTAAAAAATAAGATAAAGAGCACTGGAGGATGATAAAGCACAGCTGGTATGAAATGTATTTTATGTAATTAACAAAATAATAGCTTACCTTTACTACACGATCACTTCCACATGTCACCATAAGCCCTCTTGAAATATCCATGGACATATGGCATATGTTGTGTTTTCCTTCATGAAAAGTTGCCAATGAAGTGCGACTGGAAGAGAGAGAAAAGTGAATTTAAGTAACAGCAACCTTTCAGATCTATTTAATTCAGGTGCAAAATACAGCAATACAAAAACACCAATGCAAAGCAAGGCTTCTTAAAAGCAAAGTCGAGCTCAAGACCAATTTAATCATTTGAATTATTTTATATATTTAAATATCAAATTTAGAAACCACCCAGCTCCCTCATAATTATATTTGAAGAAGCAGCCATTTAATTAAAGATCATGTTGAATCTGAACTGTGCAAGCATGTAATAAAGGATTTAGAAAAATAACAATCAAATCTCAACATTAAGATATTAACAAATCTACATGCCAGGCCATTTATATTTGCTGAAGACTGTTCTAACGTGTTGGCAATATTGTGTACACACTTACATAAACAAATACATACACAGAGAGGCAAGAACTAATTTAAAACATCATTTTGAAGTTATAATGCAAACACAGAAGATCTATCTAATTAACACCAATTTTTCTGTTTCAGGAATGGATGCTTCTGACCTGACCTGCTAGGAAATAGATAGCATTCAGTATTCTTACAAGGGAGAACAGTTAATCCAGCAAATGCCCTAAGCAATGGGGAAGAATTAAAGCGGGTATGTTCTTTGCTTAAATTGGACAGATATTAAAGTTCTAACAAATTAACAACATTATGACAGGAAAGCATAGTGTTTTCCATACAGAATTCACACTGTTGCAAGAAAAAAAAAAGGTTAGTTAACATGCTTTCCTTCTAGCACTGATTTTAACCTTTAATTTAAGGGGTACTTCACTACAATTGCATTGGTTCTATATCTGAGTTATTTTGTTATCCATCCTTGAGCTGGTACAAAATAATACTAATTCAACAAACCTCATTATTTTCTGGGAAGAATGTGAAAAAGAGATCACTTGTTGTATTTTATGAGAAGATGATGAGTTACTAAAATTTTTGACACTTGCTGTGAATAATGGAAGGAGTCATTTCTTTATATATTTCTTTTATTTTTATTTACCATATTTTTAATTTTTGTTTTCAATTTTCCTGCACTTTATATGTTTTATCCTCTCTAAGTTTATATTAGTTTTATATTTTTAATTATATATTTAAAAAATAAAATTACTATCAACAGCAATCACAGGTAAAAATAAAAATCAGAGTACTTTGGAAGTGGCAAAAAATTCCTTTTTTGGAGATAAACTGTGTTGAAAATTACTGGTAGCAGGTATGAAGGAACTCAGGAAACAAAATGCAAATGGCAAAGCTAACAATGGAAGACAAATATTTGCCCAAAGGCTACTTAGGTGGCTTTACATGTTCAACGGTCACCTAACATTCTTCCCCTGATACTCATAACAGGTCTGATGACCTTACCTCCAAGATAATGCGTGACAAAGCATTACAGATTTTGACTTGAAACTATAGAGTATTGGCTCAAGGGGGAAACCAGACCACTTAATGACATCTCAAGGCTGTTTACTTATAGGCTGACAATGAGGCAACATGGGGTGAAGAAAGATTTATGTTATTATAGGTAATTGTGCTATCACAAACAAAAAACAGGAACACAGCAAAAAAGTAAAACAACAACAACAACAACAACAACAAAAGATGGAGAAATAGAACCAGTATTACTCAATCAGGAATTCAAACTGGTGCTTGGGAAAATCTGTACATTGATTCTCAGTTTCGCTTGGGAAATTAAGGTTCAACTACTACATAGACCAAAAGAAGGTTGGCGGTTAAAGAAACAGAATGCAGCAGTGAAACTGAAACATTAGACATGAAAAATAGAAGAAACAGAGCTAGAGTGTTTTATAAATCATCTGTTCCACAGATAGATAATCGTGTACCAGAAGAAAGAAGAACACAAGGATTTTGCTTCTATGTTGATTGATTGATTGATTGACTGCCAGATCATTCTATGTAATTTGTAAATAATTTTTTAAAAATGTTGTTATATAAAAACTACCATCTAATATCCTGGCTATCTAGCCAAAGCTGATATGAAACTATTATTAGAGGCCTAGAGCTTCCAACTATTTGGTTAAAACTAGTATGAAGCCAGCCAGGTGACATCGAACCAGTCACTTTCTCTCAGTCCTAGGTAATGACAAACCATTTCTGAAAAACCTTGCCAAGAGAACTGCAGGGATCTGTCCAGGCAGCCTCTGTGAATTGGACATAATTGTACAGAAGGGGAGAAAAGAGAGGTCGGAAAACCATTTCTGAAATGTTGCTAAAAAAACTGCATGGACGTGTCCAAACAGTTACCAGAGTCAAAAGTAACTTTTGCCTAGTAATTAATTAAACCTACATCAAACTCTAGACCGAAATCACTAGGCTGAAAGTTAATAGGCAGGAAACAAGGCACACAGCCATGAAAGAATGGCAAGTCATATCTAGAATATAAACTAGGTGTAGATTTCATGAGAAATCATTAAAGGGCTCAAGGATTTGGGACTACACCTAGGATGGGTCAAGGCAAAGTAAATAGCACGAACATCTTGATTGATGAACGAACACTCCAAGCTTCTTGACTCATCATGTTTATTTAACAAATGACAATCTGGGACCTAATATTTATAATGATTGCTCCTGCAATTTCAATGATGCCATGAACTTTGATCTTTTCTCTCTTTCTGCTCTGTCCCCTATTTCTTTCTCTCTGCTGTTTTCCTCCTAGATTAGAAGGTTGCCAGAAAAAGAACAGAAGCTTGCAAAACAGATAATTTATAAAGAGCTTGTGAAAAATATCTCCCTCCTGATATAGAAGAATGCTTGTTTTAGACATCTTATCAATACAAATATGTCAACGCATGAAAGGATAAAAAGCAAGACCGAAACAATGAAAGTTTTAATTTTGGTTCAGGCTAGAGTATAACAGACTCACTATGAAAAAAACAAGTGTAATGTATGTGACACTAAAAGTACTCGAACTACAACAAAACAGCATTCAATTCCTTTACCTTTTTCTTTAATTGAGCTACTACTGCAAAACAGCTATTTAAATAGTAAAACACCTTTGTAAAAATGGAAAGAACAATATAGTTCTTTCCATTTTATAGAAAGAACAACATATAGGATTTATGCATACTTATCCAAAGCAAACTTGAATGCAATTAATGGAATTCTGAAAAATATGTACATATATTATAACTTCAAAATAATGATGAAGATTGAACATTTGTAACTCAGTGAAGTAGAAATTATCATTTTATGATATGAATTTGATAAATTTCTTATCCTTCACTTTTGCTAAATGGAAATGACAGAAATAACTTTTTAAAATACAAATTTTGTTTCTAACAATCCCTGCGTTAGGGTTGGTATATTATCAAATTTTGGATTTGTCCCTAGAAGCTAAGATCTGCTTCTAGAAAAAAAGCCATTTTTCTACAGGATTTGAATTGATTAATGAACTGAAAGCAGTTTGAGCTGCTGATTGTTATTTATAAGCTCTTACGTGGTTTGGGACTCAGATAACTTCAGATCACCTATTCGTAATGGTTTCTGCCTGTTCAGTAAGAACTGGGAGAATGGGTTATAACCAGAGGTGGGTTGCCCCCGGTTCGCACCGGTTCTAACTGTCTAGAAAGCCATTAAAACCTGGCTTTTATTATTCCAAACAGTTTTGGATAAGAAATCATTGTGAATGGAGATGACTTTTCCTATGGTATATTTGGCGTATGGTTATTTCTCTAGGAATATGTTTACAAATAGATAATAGTTCTTGGAAAGAAATTACCAAAATCTATTTTCCCTTTGTTGTATTATAATAGTATTGGATTTATTACTAGAAATGAACTAGCAGATAGTAAAACGTAACTGTGCAACTGATTTTATTTCCTACATATGTTAACTTTAAAGAAAATGAATAAAAAAAAATCTTATGAAAGGAAGGATATCTATAGTTCCTATCTAACATATGTACTATTTTGGCCTCAAATCTCAGACTTAAAACTAAAGGGCAGTAAGTCATAGTCTTCTAAGCTATAGTACTCACTCTTCATCTTTGATAGACTCAAAACAAGAGTCACAAACCCGGACTTGGAATTCAAAGCCCATTATGGGATAGCTGGAGCGTTTCGTGCTGCATTTGCCACATACTGCTTGGCCACATTTCCTACAGTGATGCTGGATAATGGAAATGAAAATGAGAAGCAATCAGAAATATATTCCAAATTAAGCCAAATATTTAAAAGGAAGCAATCAATTTCTCATGTTTTCAGCCAAATGAGTTCAACTGTGCATTCAGTGAACTTTCATCAAAGAAGCCTTCTATCTCTGTAGGCCTATCCTGATTAATCTCCTAAAGACAGCAGCCTAAATCTATCCCAGATAAAAATCTCAGTTAATAAGCAAAATCATAATGAACATTACAGATTTGCACTTAACCTGATCTAGACAAATCTAATACAGACCACATTTGTGCTCAGATGCCTAAAGAAATTACCTAATTTATCCCATTCAGGACTGCGGTTTTTAATGCTTCCACTAGCACGATGAAGCCCTACTTGTTGGGAATTCTGAAACTTCCAATACATCTAGTGGATTCTAGGTTGGAGAAAGGTTAACTTAAAATCCAGAAGAACTATGTTGCTCTGAAAGGCCATGAAAGATGAGAAGGAAGTATGCATGGGAGCCAAGAACTATTTCAAAAAAATACATCCTAATTATTAACTTCTTTACCTTTTAGTTATAAATAAAACACTGCTGGCTTCTTACCTGCCTCAGACCCAGAGTCTTTGTATCCCACATCTGCTTTATATTCCAGAAAAATGGCTGTTCACATTTCTGACAAGAATCACTTTCTAACCACTGTGGGGCCTGGAAAAAAGAGTTGACAGAAACACTTAAGTATGTCATTCTGAAAAAATAAAAAAGAACTCCCCGGCTTTAAAAATGTTAAGTGGAATTACAAGTATACTTTTTTTATTTAGATACAATTAGAAATAGATAAAGCGTACAGTTCACAGATAAAGGCAATTACAGCAGTGTCCTTGGAAGTCAGAGTGCTTTATAAAATTTGCTTCCCCAAAAGACGGTATACTTGAGTCATTTTCCTCATTCCCACTTTATTTTCCAAAATATCACTACAGTATGCCTTTCCTGGTTAATTGCTAAATTTGACTAATTAGCTGTGAACTAACAGAATACAGGAATGTTATAATTAGGGGATATTACCTTTTCATCTATCCTTTTGATATAAACCAAAAGTTTTAGTTTTGTTCCTACCTCTTCTCTACTAATATCCATATTCCAGACTGTGATCCCTCCATCTGCTGAACAAGAAACCAGTTGTCGTGTGAGCTGGAGGTAACAGAGGGCCTGCACCTTGTCACTGTAAAGAAAACAACAACAACAATCAGCTAGATAAGTTATGTAATATTCACGTTTTGCATTTTTGACTTGAAACCATTTGAATCTTGTGGAGGGTTTTTGGATGGGGATGCTTGCTAAGAACATTTTCAAATATCAAACTGCATACCTGGATTTTAAAAAAATATTACTATTAATTTGCATATAACACCTGCATGTCAATTTTATATTGCATAGATTGTAGCTTTACATGTACAACAATTTTTCCAAACATATTGCTACCAAAAATAGCAGACTCTAAACTTCAGATACCCAGTCAAAATGGACAATAGATATGGAAGCTCTAGTCTAGCATACTTGGAAAAAGCCAGCTTAAAAAAGGTATTGCTGTCATTTTTCCAGATATTTCAGGGTTAATTATAAACAGGTACTAAAGGTTGAAGGGACACGGTGGCTCAGTGGCTAAGACACTGACGTTGTTGATCGAAAGGTTGTTAGTTCAGCTGTTCGAATCCCTAGTGTCACATAATGGGATGAGCTCCTGTTACTTGTTCTAGCTTCTACCAACCTAGCAGTTCGAAAGTACGTAAAAAATGCAAGTAGAAAAATAGGGACCACCTTTGGTGGGAAGGGAGCAGTGTTCCATGCGCCTTTCGTGTTTAGTCATGCTGGCCACATGACCACGAAGACGTCTTCGGACAGTGCTGGCTCTTCAGCTTTAAAACAGAGATGAGCACCGCCCCGTCGAGAACGACTAGCACGTATGTGCGAGGGGAACCTTTACCTTACTAAAGGTCAGAATAGATTTTGAGGAATACATTTTTGTAACTCTTGGTGCAAATTTCAGCTGCTAAATTATTTTACTGATCCAGTATGCTTTACTGGATCAGATACTGGCTCAAATTCTGCAATTTTTGATCAAGTATTTTGATCTTTTGATCTTTTTGCCTTCCTCAACAAGAGAGAATCATACTTTTTCCTGCTGTTTAGTGGAGACACTTTTTATTCATACATGAGTTAAAGTATTAAGTGGCTGCATATCTTAAATGTTTGTTAATGTACTGTTACATTTGCAAGAATGAAGTATTTAATAAATGGTGATAATATGTTTTGTAAAAGAAAGGTTTTGCATAAACAGAATTCCAAAATTTAGTCTTTGGGGGAGCATGGGGATGGTCATTAGCACTGCACTGTTTCTTAATGATAGAAGACTCTAATGAAGCAAGAGCCTTTATTGACACTTGGGGAATTAACAAATGATAAAGTCTTTGTCATGTAAGGCAAAAATGCCTTAATTGCAGAAAAAATCTACTGCATTTTTCTGGATCATTGCAATTTATTTGCATATGTCTCATGCTTTTCTATCAGCATGCTACGTGTCTGCACTAAGGTGTAAGATACAACTAGGTAAAACTAAGAAACAAACAGAAAGATCTAAAGCATCAGATTTCAAATCTTTACCTCAAACTTCATGTGCTTTTGCAGATTATCAAAACAGCATACTGCAATAACCCATTTAGAAACAGCACTATACAAAATTCTTAGTTGATTTGTCTGACAGAAAAGAGAACCAAATAAAATCTTTTTATTATGCAACACGAAAGGCTAATCAGAATTAATACACGCTAGGAAACAAAATGGCTACATACTGATGACCTTGAAGAAGCAGGGTCCGACCTCTTCTTCCACCAATGTCCCACATGATTATGCTGTTATCAGATGCTCCAGAGAAGAGTAGCCGCTGAACAGGATCCCACCACAAAGAAGAAATACTTCCTATATATATATATATGGGGTGAGGGTGGGGAGAGGGGAAGGGTGAAATGTTGACAATGTACACTTGCTGGATGAACTTATAGAAACAGAAATCCTATGGAAATCTGTCTCTTCAAGGGATACTTTTATTGTAGCAAAATGAAACAGCTGAAAGGAAAACCTGACAGAGCACAAAGTGGAGAATTTTTTTCCTCTCCTGATTAGAAAAAGGCCTATGTTGAAATTGTATTTTTACCTTGGGGACATTTTTTAAAATGAATTATTCACAGAAAACAGAGATGTCGATCTTCAACTGCTAAACTTAAGCTATTTTAGTATTTTTGAATTTCAAATTAAGTGTTGTCATGGGAAAAATTGTTTACTTCCTGGTAAAATAAAAATGACTGAAAATTCTATAGTTAAAACATTATAGAATATTTTTAACATTATAGACTTTCACAATTGATCATTTGTGGCAGCATGCATATCCATTAAAAAAAACCCAAAAATCAACTAAAATGCAGGAGGAGACCTCTCAAAGGTACAATTTCTCTCAATCCATTTCAGCTGGATTAAAATTGTAGAAGTTGGTAGAAGTTGAAGTGTGCCTTCATATGCAAGATCAATGCTTGCCTTATCAAAGATTCATTCCTTCCCCTATCTTTTCTAATAAACTGAAGAATACTAGACAGTGAATCAAGTGCTGTGTTGGTTAGACAGCCAAATTAAAATTAAGAAACTCAACTTTAAAATCCTTAGTGTTAATTAAATCATTAGGTGATTTAGAATGAAGTCATTCAGAAGTCATTTCAATTTGCTGTAATCAATTCTACAGAATTTTTATGAAATTAACAACTGGAGACCCATATAAATTATCTTATGCCTCATGGGGGAAAAAAGCAAGGTATACTATGTATAAAGAAACAAATAAATGTTCCAATTAATACATTTTAACCAAACTAGGTGTCTATAAGCCAAATAAAAGTATATTCATCTTATCAAAGCATCATGTGAGAAAACTCAGAAACTGGGAAGGGGATTTCTTACGTTAAGGGAACATTTACATTTTCTAAATTATAAATTTGTTAAACCTATATTAGTGCTTACATTAGCATTCCACATGACTCTCAACTCAAAAAAGATACCCAGTAGGTACCAAGGATTTTGAAAAATATTATATGATCTTAGTTTGCACATCTAGGATTTAACTGAAATAAGGGCATGGACCGAAGCACGCCTGGAAACTATTATTATTATTATTATTATTATTATTATTATTATGTGGGTAATCTTTGGTGAGATTCACAGCCTTTGAGGCTGGTTAATAGCTC
>JANHZT010000568.1:55304-65454 GCA_032468215.1 Stegonotus admiraltiensis
AGCCTGGTGAGATTTGAACTTGCAGTAATTGCAAGCACCAGATGTTAATAACAGTGTTTTAGTCCACTGTACTACCACGGCTCGTGGTATTTATTTACCAGCTAGGAGGGCCAAAATGCACTCTTTTGTAATCCTGTTACTTGTCAACACCACAAAAGAGTAGGGCTGCTGTTATGTTCATCTGTAGAGAACTGTAAGAGGTATCATAGCAAAGTATACATGGATTTTTTTTTTTTTAAAGATGATTATGGTACAGAGAGGTAAAAGGATGGTATTTGTGAAATATAGAATTAATGTCAGGGATAATATAGATTTTGGAATTTTAAGTCAAGAAGTGCAGTAAGCACTGAGCTTTGGACATTTCCCCAATGGGTTGAATGGCAACCCACATTTCTTTTGTATATCTCAGTCTTTTTTGGGTGGTGAGTTAGTTTTCCAACAGTATACACTGGGCTAATTTTTTTTGAATTAATTGTAAATAGTTGAGAAAAATACCCCAAGTTTCTTTTATGTATGAACGTCCAGTTTATCCTATTTGGAGGCCCTAGAAGGGTTAGGGTTTGCAGTTTTAGCAATATCAGATTGGCAAACCATTTTTGGATATTACAAAGCAATACAAATACAAGGAAAGAAGCTATCTGAGAAACTCTACCTTTGATGTTTTGGGCACTGATGACTTCCTGTAACTTCCTTGTCAACAGTGTTGCTGTCCTTTTGAGCTACAGCAGATGTGAATTTGAAACTTTATAAAAGTTCTGGTTCTTTCAGAAAATAGTCTATTTTACATGCACATGGGTTATTAGTGATTATTCCAAATATTAATATATTCTGCAAGGACCACTGAAGGGGTAGCCAGCCCTATGGAAGATTATGACCTAAAGAGATTTTACACAGGGACAGGTTTGAAACCTACAGTTTATGCAAATAGGTCCCATCCTTGCCGTCACTTGACCAGCATCCCCAAATAGCTTTTAAAGTTTGTGGGCTCAGGGCCAAGCAATCTCACAAAGATAGGTTTTAAATGAACTCCATTTGGCATCCATAATATTTAAATTGGCCCTCTGACAGTTTAAAAAGTCTCTTGAAGAATGAATTTTAATACCCAGGATTAATGTTCTTAGGTTTCTGCTCTTTATTTTTCTGTTTATAGTTTATGACCTAATTCTGTTTTGCATTGCTTTGGGGTTTCATTAAAATCTTTGCACTCCTCTAGTTATTGCAAAGGCTTATATTGCTGTTGCTATTGAGAATACTATTGTGTGACAGCAGTGGTTTTTATGGGTTTAAGATTATTATTTTTTCCTGAACACTGATGGGTGAGGAAGATGCTCTGTAAATCAGTATCGAATGCGATTGCTCTGTTATCTAGAATTTCTAGCACATATTGTGCCTAAGGGGTTTCTGCTTGGGTTTAAATGCCAACACAACTCAAGTGCTGCATCTGAGTTAAAGACTTGATGCCTGTTAGGATGCAATATGTAAGGGCAAACAAGGATAACAGCCAC
This sequence comes from Stegonotus admiraltiensis, assembly GCA_032468215.1. Lineage (NCBI taxonomy): Eukaryota > Metazoa > Chordata > Lepidosauria > Squamata > Colubridae > Stegonotus > Stegonotus admiraltiensis. The sequence goes on from JANHZT010000568.1 coordinate 56,810, forward strand.
ATGGTAGACATATCATCATACCAGTAGCTAAGGATAATCATTTGATGGCTGGAGGAAAGGAAGTGGGATGAATTGGTGTGATGTTGACATCTATATATCTCTTGTCAAGAGGTAAAGAAGATGAATATGGGCTACCATTGTTATCTTTGGGCTGTTGGCCTGAGCTCAGTAACAACAGCCAGCCAATCAAACAGTCTGAAGTCAGTCCATGTCTCAGAAGTAGCCAAACAAACAACATCCACACTAATTTGCATCACATAAAAAGGTATTTAAAGACCTTTTTGCTCTGACAGACAAGCACAATTCAAAACACACTGATGATGTCTCCTCAAATGATGATGAAATATTTGCAACCAAATTGTCAAGCTTGGAGCTCAGACCAACAAGTCAGCTACCAACTCGAGCTACTTATATTCAAGTACATTTCATTATTTTATCTTTCTTTAGTTCTCAGATGTGGAATTGTTTTATAATGGCGCGTAAGGCCTGCCCCTATTAATATCCTTTCCACAATCATAGACAGCACATACAGGTAGTCATCGACCTACAACAGTTCGTTTAGTGACCGTTTGAAATTACAACAGCACTGAAAAAAATTACTGATGACCATTTTTCACACTTAATGACTGTTGCAGCATCCCCATGAGTACATGATTTACATTTGGATGCTTGACAACTGATTCACACTTAGGACTGTGGCAGTGTCCTGGGGTCATGTGATCCCCTTCTGCAACCTTCATGAGAAGCCAAGTCAATGGGGAAACCAGATTCTTACTAATTTAACAATTGCAGTGATTCACTTAACAAATGTGGCAAGAAAAGTCATAAAATGGGGCAAGACTCACTTAACAATTTTCTCACTTAACAACATAAATTTTGGGCTCCATTGTGGTCATACGTTGAGGACTACCTGTACTCGAATGCATAAGGAATGTACTGGCAGCCATTATTGAAGAAATGGGATTAAATAGTTCTCCAAGCAAAAATGTAACTATATGGTGGTGATATTCTGAAGGCTGCTTCTCTTTAGTACAGTCTGGGAAGGGGAACATGGTGGCATATAGGTTATTAACAAAGACAGGTGCTTCTGCCTTGCTCCAGGCAGCTACAAGGAAACAGATGGATGACTATGTTACAGCTGCCTGAAGGTAGATTTTTCAACCCCATGTTTTTCTCACCGTGTCACAAAGGTCACATATTATTTCAGGATTTCCTGCCTGAAGTCTTATAACCTGCAAACTTTAATTACAATAACTGATCACCAAGACCATCTCTGAGAGTTACTTTCTAGACCTCATTTTTGGGGAAGAAGATGAGATTTATAATTTCCACTGTAATACTACTAATAACTTCCATTGTTTTGGGCAGCTTTAAATTGTTTATATTTTATTTTATACTGATAGCAACCTTTAGTGTTCTCTGGGTGAGGAAGGTAGAGTATAAATTGAAAGAATAAATTGAGAGACAAGGAACCCCCTGACATTCACAGTTAATTATAGGAAAGCAGTGAAGGAAGAGTTGGCTTTCTTCTCTGTGAGTGTAACTACAAGGGCGCCCTCATATGACCATGCCTTTTCTGCCAGGAAAATCCAGAGTTTGTTTTGTGGGTTGCAGCCATATATAAGTAGCTCTATTCCAGCTAGACAAAGAATAGGAGAGATGCATTCCAAGAGATTACTGGAATGTCCTTGGAAGACCAATGGATTGTTGCTTGAGACCGATCAGGATGGTGATCATTCACCTGCACAGCCACCAAGAATAGTGCTCAAGTCAATGACAACTAAATAACTAATTAGGTGCATTCCAGCTAATCAATTTCAAGGTATGTTCCAGCTATTTTCAGGCAAACTAAAACAAATGACACTAGATAGCCTACCCTGAATCATTAAAGAAAAAAAGCTTTTAATCTCTTTTAGCCCATGAATTACTTATATTAAATTAGGGAAATTCTTCAGATTCTGATGAACTTCAGAGCCAAAGCAAAATGATTTAGACATATCACCCACAGCCAGTTTATATCCAGATTTGGGTTGCCACAAACACATATTTAATTTTCTGATCTGTACTTTCAGAGCTTTGTAATATTATGACAGCAGTTCTTTCAAAGGCCGCTCTTTGAACAATCAATAAAGTGTGGAAAGAGAGGAAACAATGGAACAGATAGTAGCTGGATTTCAATGACTGACAGCTGTCTCTGGCTCAGAGCGTTCCTAGCAATCAATAAGGGACCCCACTGAAATTTACATTATGAGGATGGGGTGAGATTTCTTTTATTGTAATTTTTTCTCCATTGAACTCTGCCAATTCCCTCTTGGCAAACTCTTACACTGAATCGTTCCTACTGTCTGATAAATGTTTTGGCTTGCTGTGTCAAACAATTGTTAAAAATTGTTCTGTAGTTTGCTGCTTCTTCCTTGGGATTTTTTTTAATTTGTGTATTGAAAAAATACTGATATAAAATAATTTCATGATCTTTCTTTCCTTCTTTCAGTCAGTATCTTGTTCCTACACTTTTTGTTGTCTGTTACATTGCATATTCTGTTGCGAATGAAGATTGTGATGATGGTATCAGCAAAGTCATCTCAATATCTTGTTTAGCTTGGATGGTTATTAGTAGCTTTATCACAACTGATTTCATTATACTGATTTCTGTTGCAGAAGCCAAGTCATGTTTCGTAGGTTTCACTATTTATTTGAGCTTGCTTATATGAGTATATGTGCAATTATTGTAATATATGTAATTGTTATTACTCTTACTGTATATTAATTATGGTCCCTGACTGATCTTGAAATGGTGACCAGGTATACCTGATTAATCCTAGTATGAAACTCCATGGATCCCTACACAGGGAAATTCCTAGACTGGAAAATTAAATATGTTTTCATGTATACATTTCACATATATATGAAAATACACAAACAACTGCTGTTGAGCTACCTCTCCAAGTCATCTGGCATCAAGCTCTTATCCCGAAGGTGCTTTTCAAAAGGCAACTGGGCTTTTTCCCCCTTGAAGATATTTCGCTTTTCATCCAAAAATATTCTTCAGTTGAACTTATTTGATGAGAAGTGAAACATCTTCAAGGAAAAAACAAAGGAAGTCCAGTTGCCTTTATTTCTTTATTTCTTTATTTCTTTCTTTCTTTCTTTATTTATTTGATTTCTATACCGCCATTCTCCCATAGGACTCAGGGCGGTATACAATGAGAAAAAGGAAGCAAATATAAAATTATAATCAATGTACAGATATATTATTATTTTATTTATTTGATTTATATTTATATATTTGATTTATATATATAATCACTATTTCCCAGATTTAAAACTCTGATTTTTTTATTTTTTTTTTCAAATTATAACAGAGAGGGCATTAGGCCAGATTGGCTTGATGAAATAGGAATTTTGAAGAAGAAACTCAATTACATTTAGAAATATCAATCCCTTCAAAAACTTCTAGTGTCCCACAAATTGTATCCCATTTAATCAAGTCCAAAACACTGTTGGAATTATAACTGTTGCAGGGCGTATTTTTTAAACCAAAGATTTAATAAAAGAGAGTATTTATAGCTCAGGGTAGATATGACGGTTCCTTGGTGCTCACCCATGCCCTCTGACCTTGTCTTCTGACCTAGGCTTCCTTAGAAAGTATACAGCACAAACTTAGTCCCTCTTTAATTCAAACGGCTGTGAATTTTTGTCATTCCCTGTCCAAAAGGCTTCTCAAACAGTCTATCAGGGGAGTGTTTACGAACACTCACCTTATCTCCCTTGGAATGCTGCCAGAGAAGTAATTGCCAAATGCAGGGCAAGGTGAAACTTAGCACAGAGTCAAACAGAGCTTTTCCAGAGCTTTTACTGACCAGATGAACTAATTGCTTCTTGCAAAAGCTCATGTCCCATTCACTTCTCTTTTATGTCTTATGGGAGGGGCCAATCATCTCCAAGCCTTACTCCCAAGTCGACCCTGTTTCCTTAATTGTTTCTGTCCTCTGGCAGCTCTGTGCATGCGCACACTGGGAACAGGCTCATGCTGTTGTTCTGCCTCGCTGATGTCAGGCTCCGGAGGCAGCAAATAACTATCAGATGGCCTTGTCCCCCTCTCTGCCTCCAGCTCAGAGCCCTTATCCGAGCCTTCCTCAGACTCCAGGACTGGCCCACATTCCTCTCCAACTTCCTCACTGTCTGACTCTGCTGCCAGCTCTGTTAGCCACTGGTGGGCCACAACACCTTGCTTGTTTTCTTGCAGATGTTTCAGTACCTAAACTAGGTAACACTAGCACTGTTGATGTTACCTAATTTGAGTAATGAAATGTCTACAAGAAAACAAGCAAGTGTCTTACATCCCTGATCTTTGAAAAGATGAAAGCTCTTCAAAGGAAAAGTTGGCTGTTGCCTTGGTTTTTTTGGAATGCCATGGAAGAGGTCAATTGAGTGGTTTTCTGTTGTGCTTTACCTTCACTCTAGCTTTATACCCATGGCTTACAAATAACCTTCTATCTGCTTATGAGAAAATGGAAAGGATCTGCCCCTACTGAGCATCTGCTTTAAGGCAAATTGATTCCCAAACCTGCAGAGCAAACCTCCTTGCTGAAGTGTGAAGGCCAAAGTCATCTCCAGGCGAACCAAGCTGTGAGATCTTACATCTCAAGAGAGGCTTCAGGCAGGGGGTTTAATACTTGGAAACATAGCTTTTAAGAAGCTGAGCCATTTCAGTCACCCATGCCGGCAGTAGTTATTGATGGTAAGCCAGACAGAACTCTTCCTAAGAAGCTGGAACAGGCTCCTGGATGTAAATTGCTTGAAAAACAGCTATCAGTCTTTCATGTCTGCTCATTCTGTCAAAGCAGTTATTAGATGCCTGGTAATTTTTTATTTTGTGTTATGTTTGCATATTCTTTTTGTTTGCAGTTTTTAATGACTTGGGTCTGGAAACAGACAAGGAAGGCTCCCATAAACATTTCTAATCTTACTAAGTTTTCAGAGTTCAAACACTCTTTCCTGTCCTAGTGTGCACTCGTGCAAGATGGCATTGAGGTAAGGAAAAGACTGCACAAAGATGTACACTTGTGAGACACTGCAGGAATGGGGGAGTATTTGTTGTGCATCTGTCTGGAGCTCCAGTGCCAATTCCTATATTATACTATAGTTTTGTTTTTTTTTAAAAAAGGATTGTAACTTTTTTTGTTAACCACAATTCCAAGAAACAGAAAGCAAATCCACATTTGTAATTGAACTGAAAAGAAATTCATGAAATGTCTCATTTTTTGTTTGGGGGTGGGTGGGAAGGTGGATGATTCTTGCCTAACTGGACGGGGTGTATTCAAGAAAATATTGACATTAAAGGAGGTGTTACCTTTATATAGAAATAAAGTTCAATCCTCTAGCAGCAACGTTTAATACAGTTTTGGAATTTCTATAGGCTGCTAAGGTCCTGTTTACTATTAAATTGACAAATCTTCCTTCAAGCTATTTTTTTGACTCCTGATGACATGGAATTGGCTTGAACTACTTTCTCTCAAAACACTTTTTCAGCTTGCATGCCTGGCCTTAGAGCTTGTTATTCTGTGGTAATCTGTCATCCAGTACTACTCTGATCCAATTATGTTTTGCTTCCAAGACCTGACACCTAGCCTTATGACACTTGCTGGGACTTTTCCATTTTCTATGATCTGATATTAAAAATTATTTCTTTTCAGTTTTGCTCTTAGATGTTTGAATATCTTTGATTAAATAAATCTGATTCTGAATTTCAGAGCTCAGAGAGCACCAAAGACTCCGCAGTTCAACCTTAGCTACATATATACTCTTCTATTATCTCTGTATTTAGATTTGATCCAGATTTTAAATCCAGGGCCTGATTGTATATTTCCTATCATTAGAATCAAAGACATGTAGAAGATAACAATTTAGTATACGTAAGTGATATCTCATCTATTTATTAAAACAAGGTACATGGAAGTAGCATGCAGCAATAAGAACAAGACAAATATCTTTATACACATATGAATACATATTCAGATAGATGTTTCTACTCCATCTCATCTCATTGCTTATTTTTGATTGTGCTGTAATGGCATTGCTTTGATTAAAAAAAAGTGGCATAGAAGCAATAAACTAATTGATCAGAACTAGTTCACAGTTGACTTGATTATCACCTACCATTCTACCTCCTTGTTCACTGATGATTAAGCTGATTTTTATCCTTGAAAGAGTTTCTATTTGAAACTGGAAAAAGTTGTGATGTTCTGGGCTAGTAGCATCTGCGAGTCCTGCATTTCACTGTTCTCTGAAAATGTCAAGGTGGATAGTTTCCATTTAGGAGTCCTAACTATGTAGTGCCCACATTAACATATTATATAGTGCATTAATGTGCTGATGGAGCTATAACAACACTCTCTGCTTAGACTTCTAATATGCATTTAAAAACTGATTAAAAATCTAACTTGCATAATTATTTTTTTAAAATGAAATGAAAAGTTTTATCATTCTTTAATGAGAAGCTGTCAGATTGCATCTTTTAGTTATTTTCAAAGCTTCAGAAATCAGCTGAAACATGAGACTTCTGGTTGGTGCCGCAGCGATCCAGATGGGGAAATAGCAGGGCTCTAATGAGCCCCACGAAAACCCCGTCTGTCAAGCCACTGCCAACAGGTCTGCAGACCTGCCCCTGGAGGGACGGGGGAAAGAGAGGGACCCCTCGGATGGAACGGGCAGTTTCCTCGGGGCTGGAGGAAGCCCTCTGTGCCAGCGGCGGGGAAGCAGCAGCCATGGCGGCTGCCTCGAAGCCAGGGCCAACCAGGAAAGCATTGTGCAGGAGGATGAAGCAGGAAAAGAGCAAAGAGTTCAGAAGCTGGGTGAATGAGATCCAACCCAGGCGGGAGCAGCGCTCAAATGATGGCCATTAATAAGTGTGCCCCTAGCCTTAATTAGCAGCTACAAACCCTTGGGGCAAGATGATTCAGTAAAACAATTAACAGGAGGAAAAGACCCTTTAATGGATTATCACAATTACTGACTGTTTTGGAATGATTGTTTTCTTGGAAAGATATAAAAATTTGAATTTTTTCCCCTCTAAATGGGAATGGTTTACTTTTGAATAGAGAAAGAGGGAAGAGGCGACAAACAGGAACTCTTTAAAGTAAGGGGAAAAGACAGGCGGAAATAGACAAAATGGATACTAGCTGTGACGAAGTGAAAGTGCAAATTGTGGATTGCTTGCGGTTTGAAGGAGAAACTATGTGTCTTGCTACTTAAGCTGGTTTACTTTGAAAAAATTAAGGAGGTTTGACTCTGGAGATATCCAAACCATCTATTGGAGAATTTATTGATGGATAGAAAGAAGAAATAAAATGGAACAATTAAAACTGAGCTAACAGGTGCAGCAACAAAAGAAAAAGGTGTGGCAATAGAAGAAGGGATGATGATACCATATATGGAATAGATACTATAAAAGAACAAGGAGTTTTGACTCTGGAGATATGCAATCTGCCTATTGGAGGTTTTATTGATGGAAAGAAAGAAGAAATAAAATGGAACAATTATAATTGAACTAATAGGCACAGCAATAAAAGAAAAAGGCATGGCAATAAAAGAAGGGATGATGATACTATATATGGAAAAGATGATACAAAAGAACTAAACCTTATAGAACTTTTAACTTTGATAATATTGAAATTGAAAATGAACAATTTTGAACAGATTGGAAAAAGACTAAATGGAATATAGTAGGTTGCAAGATAAGAAAAATAACATTGTTTGATTAAAATGGAAATGTAATGCCTAATGCATATTTGAAGTCTGAATATTGATATGAGATGTTTCTCTTCCTCTTTTTTTCTTTCCCTTTCCCTTTCCTCTTTTTCTTTTCTTTCTTTTGCTATTTTTCTCTCTCTATTTTTACTTTCTCTCTTCTCTCCCTTTTTGTTTTCTTTTTCCTTTTTTCTTTTTTACTTCCATTCCTTTTAAATTTGACTAGATATAATGCACATATATTAATTTGGTCATGAAATAAGATCATGAATGATTGAATAAGAATATGATTTTTTAAACATTTTGAATGCTTAAATGAATCTTTGAGTTTTAAAATAAATATGAAGAGAGATGATTTTAAAGGAAATTTATAATCCAGGAGAAAATATGTGATAAGATATCTGTTAAAATTTAGGTTGAGTTAAATACTGTGGGATAATGTGTTGAAAAAGCAATTTATGTAATATGCGGTGAATTAGTTAAAATAAAAGTTAAAATAATAGATGTAGGCATGGAGGAAAGCATGCTGGTAATACCAGCTACATAAGGGAAGGAGATTTGGAGGAGAATATGCTGGAAATCAGCCAAAATAAAACATGCTGGAAATTAGTCAAATAACAGTGAGAGATTTGGAGGATATTATGCTGGAAATCAGACAAAACACAATATGCTGGAAATCAGCCAACAACTGGTGGAGGTATGGAGGTGATTATGCTGGAAATCAGCCAAAATAAAGCATGCTGGAAATCAGCCAAGCAAAAGTTGGAAGTATGGAGGAGAATATACTGCAAATCAGCCAAAATAATAATATGCTGGAAATCAGCCAAACAACAGGACGAGATATGGAGGAGGATATGGATTTTGAGATAAATTGGTGTAATATGAAATATGTAAAA
>JANHZT010000568.1:126010-145057 GCA_032468215.1 Stegonotus admiraltiensis
AAGACAGCTTGGCTGTCTTAGGAATTCTGGGAGTTGAAGTCCACAGGGTGTGAAAGAGCCAAATTTGCCTACCACTGAACTAGATGAACCTTTGGCTAAGGGTATTCATCAGTTTGGCTGAATCCCAGTTCCCAAAACAGAATAGGATAATTCAGAACGGATTTTCTTTTTTCTGTGCTGAAGCAGGTAGGTCTGAACTTTTTCAAGGTGGGCATCTACAAAGTTATGATACCCTGCAGCCTTGGCAGGAAATTAACTTTTTGCATGAAATGACAGAATGGAAATTAAAGGGGAGCATTATTATTTTTTATGGAGAGAGAGGCGGGGAGGGAGGGAGGGAGGGAGAGGGACAGGGAGAGTGAGAGACAAAGAGAGAGACTGGCCCAGTCTCCCTTCTCTTCATCCAACACTACTTCACAATGGCTGCCTTCAAATCACATCAACCTTTGCTTTCAGGCAACCTCTGAGTTCATAGTAAGTGGTGGTCAGGAAACACCAGGTGAAGGTGAAGAAAGAGATCATTTTTTACCATTTTCTTTACAATGTAGTTATGCTTCATAGTTGCTCACCTCTGATCTGAAAAGGCCCTGTGACAATTGTTTTTGAGTGCATTAGGACTTGACATGATCCATTTTTTATGGAAGAAGACCAGCAAATTAATCCCTGATTGTTTCACCTTAGTACAGTCAGCTCCATTTTTTTTAAAAAAGGACATATTAATCCTTATGGACATCTCTTTGTACGGACACCTTTTTCTATTGCCTACCTGCCCCACTCCCCCTCCCCCCTCAGCCTATTTGATGGTGCTACCTGTGTTGCCCACAGCAGAGAAACAATATTGCCAATTATCATTGCATCTGTATCTAAACAAATGAATAAGTGTTTGAAAAGGACAAGAAGATTTTAAAGGGATGCAGCTCAAAAGCGACTACATGCATTTCTATAAATATGGGAAGTTTTGGCCTTCATAAACCTTAGATTTGTTTGAAAATTCTAAAACAATCACTCAAATTTATTGGGCAATTTAAAACTTTTCTAAATCTCCAGAGTCTTTTTCTCAGGTTATTCCTCTTGTGCATTCTGAGCTAAGAGCAAGGAACTTAAATCCCTACTTTTAAAGTCACTTGTTTTCATGTTCATCATAACCCTTACTTTTTTTTTTTGTTCTTTGGACTATTTCCCAGGGGGAAATTTTCATCATACAAACATCAATCCATGACTTTTAATCTAACTGTATCTTAAAATTATGGAGTATGTAGTAATCTTTTCCTTTTATTTTGGAAGGTATTTTTCATAAGCAAATGGACATCTTGTTAACTTCCCCAAGATTCATTTCTTAGTTGCAAACCTATTGTACATAGGGGACAAAAACAAAAGACATTTGCATTGTCTAACAACTATGCTACTATTGCTTCTCATAAGATTGCATTATAAATATTCAGTTATTTATATTCAGTTATAACTAAGGTTAGTTATGAACTCCATGTGAAATGCTAGATATACTGTTGGAATTATCAGTCCTTTAAAGCTCTGTAGTTTATTTTGATGCTGTTAAAGCACTGTAATGTATTTTGATGCAGCTAAAAGGGGGGAAATTTCTACCCTTGCACACTATGGAGTTTCAACTGGGAATATATTTTTATATAGCTAAGGTTGGGCATCTGTGGAGTGATTAGAAAAAGAATTTCTAATTTTGTTAATGATCCAGCACAAAATCATGTGCCTTTATCTTGCCCTGTCCATCAGTGTTAATGTCATTACTGGGCAAGCTGAATTGTCTGCCCAGCATATTACTTGAGAGATCTGCAGCCATATTCTGTCATGAAAATTATTAGTAAGGTCTTATAAGGATGATTGATTAAATTCCTTGCCAGTGAACAGGACTATCAAGTCATTCAGCTCAACACACATTGCACAATTTCGAAAAGAGAAGCCAGCTTTCTGTGGAGCTGTTCCAATTCTGTCTTGACTCACTGATGGCTGCTATGGAAGATGTAGCCATCTCTTGCCTGTAATATATTTTTGTAAAGAATTTGCCCTTTCATCTGTTGACATTTATTAATCTGAGGAAAAACAAGGATTAGAGAATATAGAATAAAACTGATTATAGAGTTCTTTTGTTGCCTTTGCTATGTATGAAGTTTTACATAGACAATTGTGTCTTCTTCTGAGAGCCAGTTTGATTAGCGATTGAGGCATCAGGTTAGAAAATTTTGAGTTCTAGTCCCATTTTAGGTAGAAAGCCACCTGGATGGCCTTGGGCAATCATTTTCTCTCAGTCCTAGAAAAATGGAGTCAATGGCAAACCATTTCTGAGAAAATTGAAGCGATGTGTTCAGGAATTAGATATGACTGAATGGAAGCAAAAAAATAAAATAATAAAATAAAATTTTTCTCAGCTTTAAACATCATAAGCACAACATTGGAAAAGGACTTGGACAACATGCTAAATATGGGCCAGCAGTATAGAAGATCTGCTAGAAGGGCTAATTAATATGTTATGGTATTTAGAGATGGGCCAAAAAGAAGGCCATCCAAAACAGAACCATATGAGTGGACAGTCCTTTGATTCAGCTGGGTCTAATCTGTGGAAAATTTAAAAGCCAGTACCAACTTTTGAAATGAGCCCAGAAATGCACAGCTAGCTAATACATTATAATATAACTCAATAACTTTGCTACAGTGATGATATAAATAGCCACATTCTGGAGAAAGTGATGTTTGTTCCCAAAAGGATTAAATTCAGAATAAGATCTGAAAAAAATTAAAGCATGACTAATCAATTCTAGTTCAGCTTTCCCCATATACAGCCACAGCCAACATGCTAAACAAAGTTGATAAAAGACATTAATTAAGACTTCTATCAGTTGTATTCTGTTAATACAGAGAGGAAAAACCTCAAAGGAAGATTAGAATAACCTCCAACTTGGCTTTTCAGAAGGCAAAAAAATATATTCTTCTATCCAGATAAGGACATTACCCAACATTTTTGTCCCTTTCTAGAAATGTAGGAATTCTGGGAGTTGAAGTCCATACGTTGTAAAGGGGCCATAGTTGCCCACCCCTGCTCTAGATGATTACTATGTGGAAATCATATAGAACTGTATGTTGCTTTCACATTGATGATACTGCCCTTCATGCTTTCGGATAACTCTGTGTAATGGTTGCAAGCAGATGATTAATGACAAAAGATGCTGATTGCCTAAAAACAATTGTACCCAGACAACACACTATTTGATGGAAATTGAATTTTTATATGTTGTATAAATAAAATAAATAAAACATGGGGAGAAATGACAAAGGATGCAATGTAGACTTTTACATTAGATATAAGATTATGGGATACAGCCCGGGCGTCAAACTCATGGCATCCCGTTGCTGTCACGTAACGTATTGTGATGTGTTTTCCCTTCCTGGAGCTGGGGTGGGTGTGGTCTGTGCGTCATGCATCTGGCCTGTGGAATACAGCATAAGTTCCCAAGCACAAGCTTCTGATCAACCAAGAATGATAGGATATATCAAAAGCCTATTTCTCTTAAACTCATCCCAGTCAGCCATGCCTTGAAATGCACTGTGGTTTTTAGACAATTACTAAAAATTAAGATAATAAAAGCCACTGAAGGGGAAGTTGCAATGCATGCAATTAAATTTTATATAAAGTTACCCCCCCTTTAGTAAAATAATTGAAATAATCCTGCCATTAAATACTTTGGGGTGTGTGTGTTATGCAAGGAACCCCAAAACCAGGGGTGAAATCCAGCAGGTTTTAACAGGTTCTGGAGAACCAGTAGCTGAAATTTTGAGTAGTTCAGAGAACCAGAAAATATCACCTCTGGCTGGCCCCAGAGTGGGGTGGGAATGGAGATTTTGCAATATCCTTGCCCCAGGAGGGGAGGGAATGGAGATTTTTCAGTATCCTTCCCCTGAAGTGGGGTGGGAATGGAGATTTTGCAATACCCTTCCCCTGCCACGCCCACCAAGCAACACCCACAGAACTGGTAGGGAAAAATTTTGGATTTCACCCCTGCCCAAAAACAGTAGTCATAAGAATAACAACGAATCTAGGAACGAACATACTATTTAGAAGACTTTATGAAGCAGTAAGCAGCCAAGTAGGCAGCCATCTGGAATTTGAAGCCCTTGTTAAAATAACAAGGTGCTAACAAGATAAGTGAAAGTGTTGTCCACAAGAATGCAAAGCAGCTGCTCAGAGATTAACAGGGAAAAGAATTATGGTGGCACTGCGGGGAACCAATCTCTTCTAGAGAAATATCTGAAGGGGAGTAATGTAAAAGGCCTCTTGGACTAAAGAACCTCTATTTTTTTTTAAAATGTTGATTTAATTTACCTTGCATTCTATAGACTACTCGCAGAAGCCAAAAGAATAATCAAATATATTGGTTGCAGAGAAAATTAACCAATATTTTTTCCTGACCCAGTATAATTACAATATACCCAATCCAATGAGTGTCTTGATTTTTAAAGGTCTATAAAGAGGTTCCGTAACCCCCACATCTCTTTTGGTGAATCTTTCCTACCTCGGGCTAACCATAAAAGTCAATAAATCAATGCATGTTTCTAAATAAGTACGTCTCTGTCTCTAGTTCGAACCAACCCCACTGAGGGAATAAGTTTTTGAACTAAAAAACATGGTCCCATTCTTTTAAATACAGCAATTTGGGGGGGGGAACCCCAAATCTTCCTAGGAATACTTTTACTCACTATAAAAATCAGCTGGACTGCTAAAAAGTCAACAAGATTATATTTTGTGAGGAAAATGTTGAGATACCAAAATCATATAGACTGTGACTAATCTATATGTCTTATCTGTGGAATAGAAATTGTATCATTATGATACAGCAAAGCGAGACAAGGAATGAAATATTATCCATCTCATCATTTGTCTGATTCTAAAATAGTTCCACTATCTTAAGCAAGCAAGGGTATCTTGGAGAAACATTTTTTCCTGCACAACAATAGAAGTTTATAGGTTCATCCCTTTTTAAAATGTGTAAATAATTCTACACTTTGATTTTGCAGTAAATTCTATTTTCAAGGCTATACAAGGTAACGTCTAAGTGACATTCAAACCCATGTATCTCAGTACATTTGCTCAGTGGTGCTGTGGATGCAAACATACTTCTAAATAAAATGGCTACAAAGAAAATTACCCAGTTTTTCTGTCTGAACAAGGAATGAGATGTTCAAAATTTACCTGTGCTGATACATACGGTATTAAAATATGTTGATGACTTCAAGTAATTTATGTAGATCAAAAGAACTGGAGGATTACAGTTTTTAGTGGAAAATTCCCAATCGCTGGAGATGCATATTCTGCTAAACACAATTATACTATTTATTTATTTAACATATTTAAATAGCTCCCCATCTTATACCAAACTCTGGCATACCCAATCAAGAATTAAAATAATATCAATAATAAAACAAAATGAAAACCGTAATAAAACTATTGATATCATAAAAATAAAAAATATATAAAACTGGTGCCAAGTTCAGCTTTTCTAATACAGTCACTACATATTAGAGGACAATGCAACGATCCAGAATTAGTATAGACTAAAATGGTAATATGTGTAGTTAAAATCTTATGAGCACATGACTGTGGATTGGAATAATCAAAGACATAATCCAAAATTTAATCAGATATCTTTTGAAAAGATATCCTATATGACAGTAACAGTTTTTGCTAAGGTTTAAATATGTTTGGTAATATAGTTTTTGACTTTTCCAATGTAAGGAGCCAAATATGCAAAGAGACAGTCAGGAATATATTATTTACATTCAATAATATTGCGTTCTTCAGCTTTCCAATACATTAACAATATTATTGTCAACATTAAAATTGAAGGTTAATTTTATCAAAAATCACCAAATCTTGTAAAAATGCATGTTTCTAAGTCTTTGTTTTTATTGTTTGTGATGCTTACATATACCAAATAAATAAAAAGAATTTTTTTATTTTGGCGATTCCTTACTCTGATCCCAAGTTCCACGTTTTCACCTCCATAGATCTCCATGCCTTCATCTAGTAGACCAATTTCTTGGAAATACTCCCTGTCTACTATGAAACATCCGATCAGTGCTGGACTCCTGGAAAAAAAGCAACAATGGAAACACACAAATGGATTTTGGATGTATATCATTTAAGGCAAGCCCACAATTTCATGAACTCAGAGAAGTTCATTGTCTCATCTTCAGCTGTAAGATAAAGTAACGTGAATGTTATAAAAAAAGCTTTGCTTTTTTACATGAACAAAGTTGTTCCTTTCTCGGCTAGTTAAAAATCCTTACTCATTTTTAATACTAGTAAGATGTTCCACATTGTGGTATTTATTTATTAATTTCATCGATTTATATGCTGTAGCCTCTCATCCCTCTGTTAGGACTTAAGCACAGAAACATATAAATAATGACAAAGCTACTAAAGAATTCCACTCGTTGGTCTCTATTTCTCAAATCCTCAAAGCACATGAAAAGAAAATTGGAGTCCAATGCAATTAAAGGAAAATCCGTTGGGGAAACTGCATTAAGATCTCCATCCCAATCTCTTTTCAACAACAGGCAGATAGTTTTATTATGTCCTTGTCAAGGTTCTGATTGTAATTTTCCTTTGGAAGTCTCATTTTTCTTCAAAGATTCCTAGGTAAACACCAATTAAACTCCAGTCTTTCCAATAGTTCCAAAGTAACAGAATCAATAGCTCTCCAGAATTTTTGCCTTAATTGTGAATGCCATGCAAATCCTTTATTAAGATGACATGAACAGAAATGTGATTGTATTGGAAGCAGCAATCAAATTTATATCCACGATTTATATATGTGTCTCTCTGTGTGCATGTTATGTTCACAATTTTCAATAAAAGTATGGATAAGAGACAGGAAAGCTATCGGGCAATCACAATCTTGCTCTCTTCTGTCCAAGATTTTACTTTACCTCCTTTCTATTTTGAGCTTTCATCCTCCTTATGTTTAAACGATCAGGAAAGCAATAAAAAAAGTAGGAAGGACAAGCTGCATTATGCATATTTGACTTTCACATGACTGAGAATGAAAATAGCACAGGATTAGCATTTATGTGCTAACATGTACACACTGTTAAAAGTATGAAAACTGCAATGGGTCTTTCCTATACATGTGATAGATCAGTGTAGCACTTCAGATTCAAAAGATACCAGTACTTTGGAGCACATGGGACACTTGTTTTGCAACTCCTTAAAATAAACAACTGCCCTTTGCAGCTGTTGTGTAATTCCCTAGAAAGTATGCATTTGGTTGAAAGAGTTGCAGACAGGTCCAATTTGTCCATTCTTCTGCATTCAAAAGCATCATCTGCTTTTGAATCTGATATGCTACACTGCTCGTGCTCTCTCTCTCTCTCTCTCTCTCTCTCTCTCCATTCAGTCTTTCACATGCCATACACAGACCTGCAGATATCCACAGGTAAATATAGATAATGTCATATTAAAACTAGTAACACTTGGTAACACATATTGGATGCCAATGCTATTAAAATATAAGACTGATGTACGTATTCAACACAGCTTGAACCCAACGTGGTGTATCCACTACTTATGGCCCTCAGCAACTCATTGCATTGTGCTTCCACCCTTTTGCAGCCATTTCAATTATACCGCCATGCAATGCCCAAACATATCTTCAGGAAAGACCAGACAATTTTGCAACCAGTCTGATGAAATCAGCAAAAGTGGGAATCAGGGCCCCAGGGTATTTATATACCAAGGAAGAAAAGAGAGTTAATTCCTTTAAAAAAAAAATCCTAGTGAATACTTTGACATGCAGAGACAAAGACAGAAATGTCACTACTATCATTATGTGAGCAGAAGAGGAGCATGGGGGACAACTGGATTCTAATTAAAGGAGTTCAAGGGTTGTTAGAGAAGAGAAGAAACAATTTAGCATTCATTATGACAATGATGATCAAGCTGTAATAAGGTGAGGCATCTGTTCTTGATGTGATCATAAGATTTCCAAAATCACAAGTCCTAAAATTTCCCTTTTCTCCTTATGCAGATCAGACTCTCTGCGATAATAACAAAACTATAGGAGGCTGGAATGAAGAAAACGCCTGTTAATCACTAATATTATCCTTCGGATATGTAATGAGCCCTTTTCTGATTTCTTTTACCGTACAATGAAGTATCTTGAAGAATATTCTGAAGATTGCTAATGCCAAAGCATTCATATTTTTATTCTATTTATGCCATTAATGTGTCCTTCCCTTTACTTACAAATAATTAAATTACTACCGTCATTTAATTTTGATAGGAAAAACATAAACAGCGTTAAACAATTCCTGCTGTTTAAGATGAACATGTCTCTCACCTCCTAGTCTTCATTCATGTGACAATATTAAATCACAGTTAGCGGTTGTTCCACATATACATGCAATTGAAATGTAAGCAGCTACCATTTCTAGTTAGCATG
Organism: Stegonotus admiraltiensis; assembly: GCA_032468215.1. Lineage (NCBI taxonomy): Eukaryota > Metazoa > Chordata > Lepidosauria > Squamata > Colubridae > Stegonotus > Stegonotus admiraltiensis. The sequence continues at coordinate 134,476 of JANHZT010000568.1, forward strand.
ACTGCAATTTGAAACTAGTTTTACATTTGGCCAGCACACTGAACTATCAAAAAGCCACTAATCATAGATCACTCTTATGGCGGGACATGGTTTAGCTGACCATGACATGAAAATTATCCCAATTTGTCATGACATAAGTATGTTTTTATTAGAAGTGAAAATGTCTCAGTAGACAGCCACAGGGCATTAACAACTACCTTATGCCATATTCTTCCAACCTTTCACATTTCATTTTTTCAGATCCTGGAGTGAGTTTCTAGATTTTATGTAGTATCCCTCGGTCATCTACATGATTGATCTGCCTTTAATCTCCCTTGTGATCTATAAGTTAGCACTACAAATCAGAGGTGTCCACAGGATTGAAAACTTTCTTCAAAATGATAAGGAGAGCTGTGCCATAAGCTCTGCCACTTTCATGCATGCAACATCATGATGTATATACAAAAGGTATGAAGGTTCTGTCACACTACCACTATGGTGCCTTTCTCATTCATACCTAACCCTCTGTGGACCTCTCTGTATGAAGCCCAGAAGACCCACAGGCACTGATAAAGGTACAGAACAGTAATCTCATTTCTTATTGACTTTTAATACGATGGCAAATTTTGTCCTGCAGTATTTCAAAGTTTTCTGCCACAGTGAAAGATTTTGCTACTTTATTCCCAGGATGCTGAGAATTCATTTTGAGTTTCTCTCGATAAGAATTTTGAAGCTTACTTTACTGTTGGCAGGAGGCTTATATTGATGTTTTTTGTTATATGTTTTCCTATCAGTCTGAAGCTTCCCCAGATGCTCAAACTTCCTAAAGTAAGAAAGTCCTTAAGAAGGTGATTCCTTATAATGCTTCCCTGGAGATTTAATGGAAATGTAAGAAGACTGTTGGAAAAGCCAGATCATCCACATGCAATCTTGTACAGCTAAACTGGAACTAGAACAAAATTTTCCATCCATGCTAATTTCATAAAAATACTCTTCTCCTTTGAAAACAAAATAAACACATTTTTTTTCATCAAAATGAAATTAAAAATGATCATATATGTAGTTTTTGTACACGATACTGTCTATACAGGAAAATATAGTACTATGCTGTAGAGTGGCTCCAGTTATCTCATTTAAATATTGGCAGAACTCTGTTCCAGGTGTCTTCAGGATAGAAACTTATTTTTATGGCATTTTCTACCATAATTAGGAAACTAGCACTTAAAATGTGGACTCTTTTAGAATGCTTCAACTGCAGAGTTGCCTTTCCTCCTTATAATATAATGTTGTAAGTGGACAAAGGAATTACCAAGATTGTAGAGTTAGTGATCAGTATATGGTTGATAACATATTCACTCTTCTCTTAATATTTACATTTTCCTAACATTTACACAAAGTCTAGAGATTGTTGCAGAAAACAACTTGGTACTTCTTCCAGTCAATTTCCTGCTGATGTTATGATTGTTGTGGACAACTTATCGAATAATGTACATGATATCGCTTACTACAAGATACGGTATAATTGCAGAAGACTTCTGCCTCAGTTGTAACATTCCAAAAACAGCTTTAGTGTGCAAAAATCAGCCAGACTGATTATTGTACAGAAGTTATAGATCTATGGATCAACAACATTTCAAATACTATATGCCAGCGATGGCAATCTTTTTCGGCACTGCATGCCAAAAAAGTTGCACGGAAATGTTGTGCATGTGCTTGTCAGGGCCACGCTCTGTAAAAGGTGAACTTCCAGGTTCTAGCGTGCATGCACGCCCAACAATCAGCTGGCTGGTGGGCATGTGCAGGCCGGTTTTCGACACTGTCCAGCATAGGAAGGCATCATGCTCTGGAAAAGCTGAACTTCTGGGTTCTGGCACACAAGCGCATCCAACAATCAGCTGGTCGATGAGCATGCACACACTGCTGTGCATGCAAAGGACAGCTGATTATTGTGTGCACATGCGTGCCAGAAACCCAGAAGACAAACGGCAAGGCCATGCATGCCGGGTGACATGGCTTCACGTGCTACTTTGGGCACACATATCATAGATTCGCCATTACAGTTATATGCTATCACAATCTCATGTGATGGCCTGGGTGCTCTCTGCCTAAATCTCTGGAGACCATAAACCTTATAAGCAGTACTGACATCATAAGAATTTAGCCTTTTTAACAATGTTCAATTATTTCAATTTCATTCTGGAATCTATATGCATGACAATCATGTGGTGCTTATAGATGTTGCCTTACCCAACATGATACAATATATAACTGTATTAGAGGACCAAAACTTGGTATTTCCTTTGATTATTTTTGGCCTTTTAATTTTCATGAAAATTTACTGACATATGCACATTACCTTATAGGAGCTGTAGTGTTTTCCAATTTCCACCATGATTTTGGTGGATTTAGATATCGACACCATAATTCCCAATCAAATCCTTGGGCAGATAGTGGGTATTCTTCTAGTTCAAAGTTGTCATATTTGATGTTATCAAATGATGGAGATATCACTCGTCTTCTGTTTTCTTTTATCCTGGTGAGAACTGGCTCAGCCCTTAAGAAAAGGGAGACGATCAGTTTGTTTCAACAGTGATAGGTAGCAGGTGATTCTTACCTTTGATCCATGCACCCTCCTCAACATACATATACATATATATGTGAGAAATGAATAATTATTTACTATTTAAATACTTTTATCCTTTTAAAGTCTTACATCAAAATAGAAACGAAGGTGGGGGAAAGGGAAGCTGTTAATTAAGATGTCTTCAATAACAGATGGGAAGGACACAAATAATTAAAGGTAACTGATAGATGCTAATGGACTCAACATTGCAACAGTAATCAGTGTTGGACTTTCAGGTTCTAAACAGCAGAAACTTAATTACAAGCTGTTTCAAAGTTCCCATAGCAATGGAACACTAGATTCTATGTAGCAAATGTCTCCCTTGACGTTATTTTAATACAAAATGCAAAATACAGTATAATTGGAGCTATTAATGAGGAAGATAGACAATAGGTACTGCATTTGGAAAGACAGAAGGCTTTGTTGTCTTCAAATAGTGCTTAATTTGGAAATCAGGAGATATTTTGTTTACTAAAATCCTGCTTCTGGACTATTTCTAAAACTATAGCCTGAATGGACAAATATACAAGAAATATTTACTGATGTAGCCAGAAAGAATGTTTAGAATGTTCATAGATGGAACATTATGACTTAAGTATCGTATTTGTCTGGACCACTTATGGTGAAAAAGAAAATGTATTTTGCAAACAAATCCCACCTCCCTGGGGAAAGGGTACTCCGGATGAACTCAGATTAAGAGTCTGTTTTAATCCATTAGAGATGGTCAAAAAAAGGGGTTCAGCATGGATGGGTAAGGGGAACACGTGATGCCATAAGTGCAATGATGTCATCATGCAAATGACAAAAATTATGTAATTTGCATTTGCCAGGCTGCAACTGGCACAAATGACATAACTGGAGGATTTGCATAATTATGTCCTTATACTTGTAACATCAACATAGCTTCTGTCAGAAGCCTTTGAGAATTATTCAAGCATATTTCCCAGCTTGGTGCCATTTCAGATATATTATTCAGAGGCTTCTGTTTTTTTGTTGCTGGTTATTTCTAAAGATATGTAGCCTGGCACCACTGAGAGTTGAACTATGAAATACGTAAAGGGACACAGAAGAATACTGTATGTAAAGAAAAACAACTTTATCACCACCTGAGAATGGGAGAATAAAGTCAGCAGTTGTGTACCTATTATACTGACATACGGACACCTGGAACTAGGAAATCACAACTGGTGGAATATAAAAGCAGACTAGAATAAACAGCTTGACCAGTGTGATAACAGCTGTCTTCCTTGTAAGCAGGCTACAGCCCAGCCTAGCTAAGGGGAAGTATATACAGTATGTTGGGATGTGTGTGAGTGAATGAATGAATGTATGTTTGCTTGGTTTTGCTTTTTACAAACTGTGAATTAATAAAATGTTATTGTTGCCGATTCTCCTGAGTTACTCACAGCATAAGATCTAGTTACCTCTGCTTGGAAGCAGCAACTGGCCCTATCCCTGCCAAACAGCTGCAGTAGAAAGCAAGGGTCCTCTTCTTGGAGCTGAATTGCCTTGCAACTACAAATTTTGTATGTACTGTAAATTGCCCTCACTCCCTTTTCTAATAGCCCTATCTGATGGCTGCAGATATTAGAAAATTGTACTCTCGGGAGTCTTTGCCAGTTTTGTTTAATGCACTCTTAATCTACTGTATTGTATTTTTATCCATCTGACCCTAGGAGAGATCAAGAGATTTCTGGTTAAAAAGACGTGAAAAGATGAACCTTCTATAACATAGCAGTAGCAATAGCACTTAGACTTATATACCGTACAGTGCTTTACAGCCCTCTCTAAGCAGTTTATAGAGTCAGCACATTGCCCCCAACAATTTGGGTTCTCATTTTACCCACCTCAGAAGGATGGAAGGCTGAGTCAACCTTGAGCCTGGTGATATTGGAACTGCCAAATTTCAGGCAGTCGGCAGTCAGCAGAAGTAGCCTGTAGTACTGCACTCTAACCACTGTGCCACCATGGCTCATATGACTCATGACTAACATATTAATATTCTGCTAGTATTGTTAATATGTAACAATATATACTAATAATACAAACAGTGCCATGAAGGTTAAAGACTCAAGAATCATTTAAATTTAGAGATCTTTCAATAAAAAAGATTTTGTTTGTAATTGTGCTGAAGAAATTATTATTTTTAACTAATATTTTAATTTATGCTGCTCTATGTATAAAAGCTTTGACGTATAAACTACCAAATACAGCCCCCCCCCAGGTGATATTGACCCAATCTCTGCTAATCTTACTGAAATCCCTTAAAACATGGTTATGTGAAAAGATCTGGGGATCAAAGGGAATGGTGATCCTGTTAGATGGTTCCATCGTTTGTCATCTAATCCTGTCTCTTAGCTGAGGAATGTGGTAGCACAAAAAATATAATAAATAAAAATGGTGTCTCATATTGGTGGGAGGAAAATTTCTCTTAAAGGGACAACCATGACCTGTTATTATGTTTATAGCCCAGGAAGTCTACCTCCCAGTTTTAAAAGCTATAGTCAAGTTCTAAATAATCATAAAAATATGCTTGGAAAAAAAAGTGCAAGATAATTTTTTGAAAATAAACTCTGGACATTCTGACCATTTGCTAAATTTGTAAATGTCTGGATATCCACTAGATGGCAGCCAGGAGATACAGAACTCTTTTTGCTATTAGGATTTTTGAAGTCCAGGTATGATAGCCTTAAGTTTACACGACCAGTCACACCAACTATCAAGTCTTCTCATTCTAGGCATTATGCAATATAGTGCCATGATCACCCCCTCAAAATTGTCTATTGTTGTTTAAGAAATTTATAACATGTACTCATCTAGGATTTTTAATTTAAATTGCTCTTCACAGAAGGTTAAATAAGGACTGAAGCAGCAACACTGAATGAGGGAAAAACAGGCAGCATTGCACAATGCAACGAACCTATCAAATGAACCAGTGGTGGGCTGCCCCCGGTTCGCACCTGTTCTATAGAACCAATAGTAAAACCGGTGGGAGGCTCCACCCACCAACCCTGATGTCACCAAAATGCTTCTGCACTTGCGCAGAAGAGCACGCATGCATGGCCCCACTGCAAACCAGTAGTAAAGGTAAGTAGAACCCACCCCCAGAATGAACTCATCTATTCTTTCTTAGCTTTATGCAGTCAACCCGAACACCCTGTATTTGTCCCCCAGTGTCTGTATGGTGGGGGGGGAATGCTGATGAATGCATTATGAATTAGGAGGCTAAACCAGTGGTGGGATTCAAGTAATTTAACAACCGGTTCTCTGCCCTAATGATTTCTTCCAACAACCAGTTTGCCAAACTGCTCAGAAAGTTAACAACTGGTTCTCCTAAAGTGGCGTAAAATGGCTGAATCCCACCACTGGGCTAAACCATCTATTGTGTTCATACGATAGGACAGTGCAGTTTCTAGGCATACTTCCACTGTATACATGAAGCTCCTCATCTGCCACCAAAGATTCCTCTTATCTATATATTGACCTGTAGCAGTGCCAGTCATTGAACGTTCATGCAAATATCCTACCTATAAAATATTCCAAAAGCACGGGCCCAGCCTATTCAGGATTTCACTTTGAAACTCTACTGATTTCCAAAAGATACTTTGACTATATTGTCTTTAATTTGATAACCTAACGATGCTTACAAAGATCTATCTGATGCTCAATTAAATTATATGGAACCCAAGGAAGTTTTCTCTATACAGTTGAAGAAGCATACATAGTTTCCCATGGAAGATGAAGAAAGTTCTTCTGAATAAGGCAGTTCAAATTGTGCAGAGAAGCAATTCAGAAAGTTCATGAACCCTCAGGTTAAAATACCTCTGGCCATTGTCTTTTCAACTCAACTGAAGTTCAATTTAATGCCTGAAGAACAATGATCTTTTATAGTTCTCACAGGCATTGGATGGAAGTGAAAACGGAGAACATTAATAGAATAGCCCACACATAGTAATTCCCTGAGTCACTAGTGTACATTTGTCTGAACTGTATCAGTCAAATAAGCCTTAGAACAGATACTTCAGCATTCTAAATGTTCCAAACCATTCTTCATCATTGTATTCAGGCTGGTTCTATTTTACAGAAGTACTTAAAAGTAAAAGTGAGAATGCTTCAAGTGTTTTGGATTGGAACTCTTATAATACCCCTTGGGATGAAAATTCTCCTAATGCTATTTACCATGTTCCTGATGGGAATTCCAATCCAAAATATTGCAAGGAAAGTCTGCAGCATTGCACTTTATGCCATCTGGCTAGGCAATGTTACAATTAATTATTTAAAAGTCTGAAGTTTTACATTAGCACTAGATTTCACCTACTGTAACTAGCTGCTTTGCTATTAGTGGAGATGTACACATGTGACAGTGCTACACTTTAAACATCTATAATATGTTTACTTCTTAAACTAAGTTAATACTGGAAATTACACTCACATTCTTCACCTGCTTATATTTTCTGATCTTTCTGTGGGTTTCTTACTTCAGCGTATTCATAGCTCTGATAACTGTGGCTTTAGCTATATCTGTCCTCTGGATACGTCTGTCTGTGTTTATATGCGTAATCTTACTTCATGCTACATCATACCATCCAATTGGTGAAAATGTAGACAGTTAAATGATGTCATAATATAATGTAATTTTGATTAAATCCAATATCAACAAAACCATTTCATAAAGGCTGAAGTCTATATTCTTATTCTTCATGAATAAAAACACTGTTTTTAACACATCAAATTAGTTTTTCCTTACATTAATACTACATGAAACCAGTGGTGGGTTTCAAATTTTTTTTACTACCAGTTCTGTGGGCGTGGTTTGGTGGGCATGGCAGGGGAAGGATACTGTAACATCTCCATTCCCTCCCCAATCCAGGGGACGGTTACTGCAAAATCCCCATTTCCTCCCAATTAGCTGGGACTTGGGAGGCAAAGAATAGATGGCGGTGGGGCCGGTCAGAATTTTTACTACCAGTTCTCCAAACTACTCAAAATTTCCGCAATCAGTTCTCCAGAACTGGTCAGAACCTGCTGAAACCCACCTCTGATCAATGGCCAATTGACAATGGATTTTTAACATTGCATAACCGGCAATCAAAAGGACTTTGTCCCCTAATATTTAAGCCAATTCACCCAGTATCATTACCCCATACACAATTTGAAGGTCTTTCTCATGTTGCATCCTGCAGCACTTTTTAATCACAAGTCTACAAGAAATGACACAGATCTAGAAACAGCAAGACGTACCAGCCCACGTTGAATTCTACATGTGCATCAAAGAGTGCAACTACTGGAGCAGTAGCTGCCCTCCAGCCACTAACACGAGATCGAATCAGCCCCTCTTGCTTGCTGTGGCGGACCATCTTAATGAACCCCGGTTTCCGTGTGTTCAATTCATCAACATATTCTTTTAGCTTCTCTTTCAGCTCTTCTGCATAAAGACAAAGATAGTTAACAACATCTGTCATGCTCCCAATATCTATAAAGGGCTATCTACAGAGGAAGACTAACAGTGTCAAAATGTTGGGGGTACCTGGAACAATTACATGTGTGAAATGTAAAATTATACATATTAAAATTACACTGTGAGATGTAATGTGTGAGTTTATTTTTTACATGTGTAAGATGTAAAATTATACTTATTAAAATTATTCACCTTGGCTGCACACAATTTATTTATTAAAATTTATATGCCGCCCTTCTCCTGAAGGACTCAGGGTGGCTCACAGCAACAAGATAACAGTAAAACAATAGCAATCAATAAGATTAAAAAATCCAATTAAAATCCCACAATAAATTAAAAACTCCCAAACAGATCAGACAATTTGCTTAAAAAGCCATGTCTTCAGGTCTTTGCAGAAAGAACGGAGGTCAGGGGCTGTCCAGAGCCCAGTGGGTAACTCGTTCCAGAGGGTCGGTGCAGCCACAGAGAATGTCCTCATCCTGGGTGCCGTCAGCCGACATTGTCTGGCCGATGGCACCCGGAGGAGGGCAGTCCTATGTGAGTGCACTGGGCAGTGGGAGGCCGGTAGGAGGTGATCCTGCAATTACCCCGGACCCATGCCATGAAGGGCTTTATAGGTAAGTACCAGTACCTTGAAGCGGATCCGGCAACCAGTGCAGCTCGCGCAGGAGAGGTGTAACCCGGGAGTAATGGGAAGCTCCTGTAACAACCCATGCAGCCGCATTCTGGACCAGTTGGAGCCTCCGGGTGCACCCCAAGGGCAGCCCCATGTAGAGGGCATTGCAGTAGTCCAAACAAGAGATAGCAAGAGCATGAGTGACTGTATGGAGGGCATGCCTATCTAGGAAAGGTCGCAACTGGTGCATCAGGTGAACCTGTGCAAAATCCCTCTGGTCACAGCCGTCAGATGGTCCACTAAAGAAAGCCACGAATCCAGGAGGACGCCAAGGTTGCGAGCCCTTTCAGAGGGAGCAAGCAACTCCCTTCCCATCAAAAGTGATGGGGCCACTAGATCCTGGGATGCCGGCATCCACAGCCACTCCGTCTTGGAGGGGTTGAGTTTGAGCCTGTTCCTGCCCATCCAAACCCCCACCGCCTCCAGGCACTTAGACATCAGGGAAAGGGCATCCCTGGATTGGTCTGGGGTGGAGATGTAAAGCTTCATATCATCAGCATACTGGTGGTAACTCACCCCGAAACTGCAAATGATCTCACCCAGCAGCTTCATATAGATGTTAAAGAGCAAGTGGGAGAGAACAGAACTCTGAGGCACCCCACAAATGAGGGGCCTTGAGGAGGATCTCTGCCCCCCTGCCCAGACAAACTGCGTATGACCTGAGAGGTAGGAGGAGAACCACTGTAGAACAGTGCCCCCCACTCCCAACCCCCTGAGTTGTCGCAGTAGGATACCATGGTCTATGGTATCAAAAGCCGCTGAGAGGTCAAGTAGGACCAGAGCAGAGGAATAACCCCTGCCCCGGGCCCGCCAGAGATCATTCACCAGGGCGACCAATGCCGTTTCCGTGCTGTGTCCGCACCTGAAGCCCGATTGGTAGGGGTCTAGATAGTCCATTTCCTCCAGAAATTGTGGAAGTTAATATGCCACAACGGACTCAACAACCTTCACTATAAAGCGAAGGTTGGAGACGGGATGAAAGTTATTTAGGGAGGCCGGATCCAGGGCAGGCTTCTTGAGGAGGGGTCGAACCACTGCCTCCTTAAGGATGTCAGGGAAGACCCCATCCCTCAATGAAGTGTTAACAATCACCTGGATCCAGTCCCTGGTCACTTCTCTGGTTGCCGCAACAAGCCAGGAGGGACAAGGGTCCAACAAACACGTCCAAGTCAATATCTATTGACCTTCCTATGGAACCCTGACAGATCCGGTGTTTATATTTGGAACTGGTTTTGTGAAACATAAAGGATCAAAAAGAATAAGATCCTGAAAGTTGCTTGAATCCTCTATTTTCAGTAAAATCGATTTTGTTTAACATATTAATTAAATATGCTCACTCTTCATGTAGTGACTGTTCAAAGTTACGACAGACCTCCCCAGGACGACTTATGACCTGGATTTGAAGTTTGAAGGTCATGTGATCCCATTTTAGGTACTTGAAACTAACCTGCATTTACAGTTCTTTGCAGTGGTCAGTGGTCACGACCATGATTACAATTTTTGTCTGCTGGAAATTGGTTTTTATTTCCCATTTTCAGCAAAAAAAGACCATTATGGACAATGGATTTGCTTAACAACTGCCGCACTTGCTTAATTGGTAACTGGTAATTCACTTAACAACTGCCTCAAAAAAGATATTAAAATTGGGCCTGGCCATTTACTGGCCCACTTTAAAACTGGGTTAAGTCATAAATTGAGGACTATCTGTATTTTGCAACTACAGAACAAGAGGTAAATTTATAATGGTACCGATAATTATTATTATTTGGAAGCCCTTTCCTTTCCTTTCCTTTCCTTTCCTTTCCTTTCCTTTCCTTTCCTTTCCTTTCCTTTCCTTTCCTTTCCT